>ML686001.1:499998-624986 GCA_007922175.1 Pelusios castaneus | reverse complement strand
GCTGTCTGAGCGGAGGTGGGACAATTCTACAGTGTCCCTGAAAGCCTTGTCGACAAACCTCTCTGCCTCTCTCAGCTCCTCCAGTTCCGCCACCCTGGCCTCCAAAGCCCGCACGTCACTGCATTCCTAGCTCCAGAGTCAGCAGCACTCGAGGTTTGCTTTAATGTTGGAGGCTGGAATGGAATGATAAATGGTTTCATACTGTTCAGCCACTAGATGATGCCATGTGTATTATATTTAACTTAAACAAGGCGAGTCCTTTGGTCTGGGGCACCTTAAAGACTAACAAATATCTTTGGGCATAAGCTTTCGTGGGCTCCGACACACTTCGTCAGATAGTTAATTTAAGCTTATAACTACCATTTCTGTTTCTGGCAGTGCATTAAAATATTTGTAACCCGTTTGCCGAGCCATGACGGCAGCAGCAAAGGACCGGGTTCTGTTTCTAGGGGTTCCCAAATAATGTTACACCAACAATTGGCTCGAGCCCCCACCCAGTCTTCTGGGAAATTACACATCACCCCCTGGGCGCCCTAGAAGGGCAATACTTCCCCGCTCGCAAGCACCAGTCTGAGTGTAGCACATAAAAGGTTTAATAAAGACTATATAAAGGCAACATCAAAATGCAGCACTGGTTGGGATACAGTGCAAAGATTCCCACAAAACCCAATAGACAGAACTCATTCCACCAGTAAGGGGAGGAGGGGGAGTCAGCCCTCAGTCCTCTCCTCCAATTGTCCTCTGCCACCTCAAGGTCTGCTCACACCACCCACTGGCCACTCACACCCGCTGTCCGCAGACGCTGTCTGGGTCCGCCGGCAGTGCCGCTGGCCTCTGGTCACACCTGCTGTCCGCTGGCTCCACTACACCGCCCACTGGTCACACCTGCTGTCCGCCAGCTCTGCCTGCTGTTCGCTGGCTCCGCCGCACCGCCCGCTGGTCACACCTCATGTCCGCTGGCTCTGCCTGCTGGCTCCACCCGCTGCTCACACCTGCTGTCCGCTGGTTCCGCCTGCTGTCAGCTCTTGGTGATTTCAGCTTGCTGGGAAGTGTCTGCTTCCCTAGTGATTTCAGCTTGCTGGGAAGTGTCTGCTTCCCTAGTGATTTCAGCTCGCTGGGAAGTGTCTGTTTCCCTGGTGATTCCAGCTCAATCAAAGTAACAATAGAGCCTCTACAAGGAATCTTTAGGTCTATTCTTTAACAATGGGTGGGGAAATAGGTGTTGACTTAAGGCACAGCTCCAGCAGAGCTCGTGCTCACACCCCTCCCCACCTGGTTTTACAATTCTGAAAACTAGGGTTGCTCACTTTTCCAAGTTCTCTATTGCTGATGGTGACGTTTCCATCAGCTGCTTGGTCAATAACAGATATACAATCAAAGAGTATCATATCATGAAAGAACAATATTTCCTTTCCCCCTTCTGATAAAACACCAGATTTAGAGGATTTGAACCAGTCACACATACCAACTCCCATCATGCCCAGCCTCTGGGTGAAATTATGCTGAGTGTCATGCAAATACCAAGCACAGGTAAATCAGTGACCCCCCTCCCTACTTAGCTGCTAAGCAAGAGAGGCTCTCAGATTCCTAACCTTGCTTACATCCTTACAGTGAAATATGGTTATGTTTTATGTGTTTAAACAGCAACCATATTCTTCACAGACATATGAGTCCTCAAACAAAAGCTGTTCCTACCAATTTTAAAGGTGCAAAGGAGGGCACCAAGGGTAAGTCTACACTGGAGGCTCTGTTAAGTCGACTTAACAAGGTCGATATTAAGTCGACTTAAAGTCAACCTTGTTAAGTCAATTTAGAGAGTCCACACTGAAAACTCGTCGACGGCCAGCGTCCACACTGGCAGGTGCTAGGTCGATGGAGGAGTGGTGCATTGTGGGTAGCTGTCCCACATTGCACCGGGGCCTGGAGGCCAATTAGGTTGACTTAAGGGCACTCCCCATCCATACTGGCTTAAGTTGACTTAATAAGGTTGACTTAAGCGTTAAGTCAACTTTCAGAAGTGGTGTTATTTAGTTGACTTAAGGAAGTGCTTAAATCGACTTAATAAGCGTCCAATGTGGACGCAGCAGTCTATAGGTCGACTTAACGATCCTTAAGTCAACCTAAGGCTCCAGTGTAGACATACCCCAAAGGACTGACTCAATAATGGGAACACCCACAACAAATAAAAGACTGTTAGTAATGGATCCACTCACAACTTCCAAATCCATTATTAAATAAAACAGAAAAATAAATAAGGAAAGAATAAATACGCACACTCATATTTACATTTTGGAAAGGTTTTTGTTTGTGCAATTAAAACAACATAACAAATTTTAGTTAATTTACTAAGGAAGATTTACCAAACGTCCTGGGTGGTTTGTCAGTGACACAAGTAATGCATGTTAAGGATGTGCTTAATAATTCAAAGTTACTTCCCTTTCAACATCTCTTAAAATTCATCAGTAGGTGTAATGACAGAAACTTTTTTTTTTTTTGGCTCTTGACATTGAAGCAGCAAGCTCCAACATCCTCAATTTTATGAATGATTTCTCTAACATATGCGAGCTGATTAGCAGAAAACGTTAGTCAGATGCAACCACATCACCATCCTTCTTCAGGGTGTGGATGCATTTTTGAATACCACAAAAATACATTTTAGGGAAAAAACAGGAAAACAAAATAAGAACAGGCCTGAACTTTGCTCATCTCCCAAACCAAAATGTCTTTAGCTTCCAAAAGTAACTCCCACACCCACAGACTGACATCAGCTTGCTTGCTTTCAGTGGCAAAGGCTTAGTGGCCTCCCTCTGGATGCTGATTCAAATTGAACAAAATTACCTGATCCACAGGGGAAAATGTAGCAGTACAGAGAAACAGAACAGAATGGGGCTGGGAGTAAAGATACTGTCTCTGGTTAAATTACCAAGCTTTATGTAGGTACAATTATGAAAAGTGCCATGAAATCATAGTGACCTCTTCTTGTCTCAAAGGTCACACTCCCAGCAGCCCCGTACCTCATAACATCATTCTAGAGCACCAGTGTCTACTTACTTGCAGTTTTGGTCATTGAAAGATATAGAATATGGAGAGAGAACATTTATTTGTTCTTCTGTCCCTCAGGTACAAGCAAGCTAGAGATGAGTAACTCCCTTAACTTGGAACATGAAAAAGAGTAATTGTTACATGAACATAGATGTGAAATATTGACCTATATTGATATCACGAGGATATATGAAAGCATGACAGAAGAAGCCAGTAATCTACACAATTCCAGCCTCAGTTTGGATCACCTGCAGAAGTGAGAGCCTTACTAGCATTTCAGGGTACTGTAGTCAAAACAGTACCATAGGCCTGAATTGGGCCTTAAAGGGGAGATGTTTTTAGTACTGGCCTTCTATACCTCCTTGTCTCTGGCCACCTAGGCACCCACATGCCCCGCCCCTTTTCTTTCATATAACTTGCAGCAACTAAAATCATCTTCCCCAGCTATTACACTGATCATGCCACCCCTCTTTGAATCCATCCATTAGTTCCCATTTTCCGCTGCATCACATTCAAGCTTTTTGTCCTCACCTTCCCTTGCTTCCATGCTATTTACCCACAGTTATCACTTAATATTTCTGTGCCTTATCCACTCCACTGTCAGTCTTGAATATCTATTTGTTTACCTCTCCCACCAACATCTCGGCATTTTCCTTCTGAATATGAAACACTTTCCTTGAACTGATCCATAAGTCAGTCCTCCTGCCTCACCTCCACCAAAGCCTGAGGTATCCTTTCTCAGTGCTGGCTCAATGAAAGCTCATTACTTCATTAAAGAATGAGTTAAAAAAACCTGAAGGACCTCAAGATCTGACCCACTATAAACTAATTCTAAATTGATTTAAAAAATTGTAGTGGAATAGTGACTGAAAACATGAGTTCTCTCTTTTCTTGTTATAGTACAGTGGTGAGAAAAGACTGCTGCGGCAGAGACCATTGTGTTTTAAGGAGATTTGTGGGTAGTTACACAGTTCCTGTGCCAAGAGAGTAGAAATACAGCTGAAACTAAATTCCAAAGGGGTAGCCGTGTTAGTCTATTGTAGAAAGACAACAGAGTCTTGTGGCACTTTTAAAGACTAACAGATTTATTAATCGCATGAGCTTTCGTGGGAGAAAATCCCACTTCGTCAGACGCTTTGAAGATAGGAAAGTTACAGAGTGGGAGGAAATGAAACTAGTATCAATAAAGTCAGGGATTAAACTGCAGCTTGAGTAGTAATTCCAATCCTAGATGTGCGGAGATTGGCTGAATCTCCAGAGAGTTTGCTCTTTGAGAAAGAAAGGGGTATAGTGAAAGGGGTTCTTCTGTTGCATCACAGTGGACTAGGTCTTCGGGGGTTTTTTACAGCGGTCATAATGAAATATCTGAACACTTGAGATGTGCTTTGTCAATGTGTTTTTATTAGCCTTGGCAGTGAATGTAATTCTGCATTAAAGTGACTGTGTGTTTATGGGGGGGGGGGGAGAGGAGGGAAGCAAAGGAACATAGGAAAACTTTCTAAGTCTAAAAATTGTACCCTTACTCTTAAAAACTATTGTGTTTTTATCCCTACACTTTTTTGAATATTTTACATTACCATTTTTTTTTCTAATTCAGACACATAGTCTGGACTCTGTGGACAATGTTGCATTTAATGGAAAGTAAACTTATTAACTTCTCAAAGCTATAGTGAGACCTGATGAGAATGGCTGCCATATGAAAGCACAAATGGCAAGTGATGGGCTGTCGATATTCTTAGAAGGGGCTCCTTCAGAAATATTTCCCCTCAGCTTGCGATAGGTCTGGAGGCAGGAGGGATGGAATGAAAAGGTGTGTGCGTGGGGGGGGGCATGTGTATTTGTATTCCCTTTTAAACACAAAGACTTCCTCCTTACCCATAATAACCATGAGGGAGGCTGTTAGGAAGTTTCATCCTTTATTCATGGGAATTCAGATAATATTTTAATAGACATTTTATAAAAAAAAAACAGGAAAGAAGGATGGAAGCTTACATAGATGAATGGGTGGAAAATTGTATAAAATATAGTGATGGTATAGCAAAATGTTCTTATATTGTAAGCTACTTGGGGCAGGGAGTGAGCTTTCCCACATGTGGATAATTCCTAACTCATTATGAGTGCTTCCAAAATACAATTAATAAAATTCTAAAAATTAATAATGTTTAAAGCTCTCAGTTTCAAATAGGGATGGTAGATTGAAAAAGTGGCTGTACAAATTCTGAGTGTTCACCCAAGAAATACCTATTCCATGTATTCCAAAGGCTAAAGATTATCTTCTCAGAAGTGTTTTATGAGTACAGAGGGTGGGTAAGTCATTTCTGGCAGGGATAGGTTAGCAGCAGAAACATCCAGATGTGTAGATTTGAACTTCAAATAACCCCAGTCTTCTTTTCCAAACACGACCATTTCCAACACATCACAGAAGTGGGCAGCAAATATCTGTGGTACAGTGCAATAATGAGTTATATCTCTAATAAATGGGCTCATGTGGGTTCTTCTAGGCAAGACATGTCTGTATCTATTACATTAAGTAGTGATTGCCTTTGTGAATCACACAAATTTAATAGGTCTCTGACTTTCTTAGACCTTCAACCAGCCAGGTTCTGGTTCAAGCTCTTTGTCGTCAGTAGCAGGAAGAAATATAGAGACTTCGTGATAGTTTATCAGTAAAAGAAAATAATGTAAGTGAGGGTTTAACTTCAGAGGAAGATAAGCACAGTAGCAGAAGTATTTCAAACTCCTTTATTCAACTTGAACAATAAACAAATTTCAGTGACTTGTATTCTTGGTAGTTACTTTGCCCACAGCCTTTTTAATAATCTGCTTGTCAATAAATCAATCAATAAATAAAAACCAATGAGAGTTCATAATAGGTAAAATACAAATGCAGTTTACTTTTCATGGAAAACTAACTGGAAAATGCAATACATTTTTTGTGAAAAAAATTGAAATGGAAACAGGAGAAATTGGTTCTTCATTTTTTCCACTTTTCTCTCCATGTAAAGGGCCATTTCCCACTGGAAAAAAATATTCTGATAAAAAAAATTATGATCAGCTTTACTTCCATGCAGTTTTTCATACATAATGCAGTAATAAAGCACCTGTCTGTTAATGGTAGAGGAAAATAAGGATGATTCAATACTGACTTGTTTCCACTGTACTGTATAGTTGCAATAATAATATTATGATGGGATTTCCTTCCCTTGCTAGGCGGCACTGCAGAGTAGGAATGGTTTGAAAGTGGCTGCAAGAATGAAAGTAAAACTGAATGTTCTTGAACGGATATTGCCTTTTGCCATTTCTAGTGGAGGCATGCTGTACTGTGTGATGGACTTGGCTGAATTAAGTAATTGTTGGGTTTTGAAGACAATGTTGTGTTGCCTCCTCCATTCAGAGCAATATTTTTCTCTTCCATAGTGACTTCCAGAGGGGGATCTCCAGGCTCGTATTGTTTTTTTTTAAATTCTTCCACCACCAATGTTGGCACCAAAGGAGTCCCTTCCATTTCTCCCTATCATTTGTTTCTGCTTCCATTTGCTCTATAGCAGGGATGGCCAAACTTACCGACTCTCTGAACTGCATACAACTATCTTCAGAAATTTGAGACTCACCTGCTGGGTCTGTGGCACGTCTCAGAGCTTCTGCCCTGCAGGATGTATCTGTCAGGGAATGGAGCTACTGCCCTGTGAGGTGTCTCGGATGAAACCCCAAACCCTACCTAGCAGGTGCCTCCTGTGGGGCAGAAACCCAGAGATCCCCCTCCCTGCAGTGCTGAAACCCGCCTCCCGTGAGGCGGAAGCCCTGAGCCCCATCACTCCACCATGGGACTGAATCCCCAAACTCACCACTCCAGCCTGGGAAGTGGAGAATGGGGGCTGGGGGGGAGGGAAGGATTCTGCAAGCCACACTTTCACTGTAAAAGAGTCACATGTGGCTCCTGAGTGACAGTTTAGCCAGTCCTGCTCCATGGTGTTGAGATGGATTATTGTCTCTTCCGGGCAAAGCATTCTTCTTCAGATTTCTCTTGGGTTTCCACTGGACAACTTAATGTGGGAGTTTTCATCCAGAGTACGTGCCTGAAATATGTCCCATGCTTTCTTCTAATTCTGGTTGAAACAAACTGCCGGTTGGTGATTTCTTGGATCATTTTGTATATGATAAAAGTCTTTCCAATCAATGCCCAGAATCCTTTGCAGACATTTATTTCCAAAGATGTCCTGTTTTCCGTCTAACATTTTAGTAGCTCTTCAACTCTCACAGACATATGATAGCACTAACATTATATTTGAATTGAAAATTCTCAGGTTTTTTCTCCCCCCGTGCTGTATATCTTTGATTTCCATATGTTTTTTAGCTTAGTAAATGCTGTGAATGTCTTTCCTATCCTTGATGTCACTTCCTTCTTGAGGTCTCCATTGGCTAATATAATGTTGTCCAATAGATTAACTGTTCTACGTCATATTGTTGCCTTTTAATGGAATGTTACTGCTTGAGAATAATTGCAATGACATAACTAATTTTGAGCCACACATGGCCTACTATTTTTTCAAGTTGTGTGTATTTGTTTTTAACTTTTGGAGGGATGTTACTCTGTACCAGACTCTTACCAGCAAACTCTAAGTTTTCCAGACATTTGCCGTCTATCCTGCTAAATTGCTTACAAATATATTTCTTCCTTATCCAGTGTATAGCAATACCAAGCAACAGTGGAGATAAAGTGCTTCATTCTCCACATTGAACCACTCTGTTGTCGAAGTACTTTATAAACTTTAATAACATAGGGCTCAAAATAAGTAGACCTCTGGCCCAAGCAGCTCTCTATCTTCACCACAGTCACCCACCCCTTGAGTAAATACTTTCACTGTGCCTTAAAGATTGGTATACACTAAGTGAGAGACTCACATGGGAAGAGAATTTCAGCAATGAAGGCCCTCTGCTCAAAATGTCCCAACTTCCCGCTCACTCCTCCCCCTCCAGATGTTCAAATCTAGAGGCTGTTAACAAAAGCACCCCAGCTGATATCAGTACACAGGGATATGAAAACTAGGCCTTATAGAGCTTTTATATTTAAAATAAAACAGCATGAATGGCACCCTGACCTGAGAAAAGGGAAGTTCGGTTTCTGTGGCCTGATGCATTTTCCAGTCCATTGACATTGGTGGTGCAAGAATATGGCTATGGAGAATACATTTTATATGTCAGGGGTTGCCAATCTATGGGTTGTGAGCTTCATACAGCTCTTTTACAGTTCATGTGTGGTTCCTAGAGCCCTCTATGCCACCCCCCTCATTCTCCACCTCTCAGACTGAGGTGGGAAGCTCAGAGCTTTTGCCCTGCAGCAGGGTGGGAGGGACTAGAGGATTCTGCCCTGCGTATAGGGGGCAGGCTTGAGGATGAGAAGGTCAGTAAATTTGGCCACCCCTATTGGATGTCCTATGTGGTTGACATTATAAGTAGGAGCACCTGGCCTTGGCCACTGTCAGAAGACAGGATACTGAACTAGTGGTCTGACCCAGTATTGCTGTTTTTATGTCTGTTCTTATGACAGCATCACTCAACATTAGCTGCAACTTCTGATTCTTCTGCACATGGAAGGAATTGCAGTAATCCAGTCAGTTTGGTTTTTCAACTGCCTTTTACTTTTGTGGGTGTGCAAACAAGGCCTCTTTTGTTTGAGTTTGCCTGATAGCTTTGTGGAGCATTTCTGTAAGTGAATGAGCTTCACTCTGCATTGTCTTCCTTGAACTTCACCCTCTTAAAGGGAGACAGCTCTACGGTGCTTCCTTTATGCGGTGATTGTTGGTCTAGTAGAAAAAAACAAAAGTGAGAGAAAACAAGAGATTATAATGAACAGATAAGATGTTCCCAGCAGGAGGAAAGCAATGTGGAACAGGCCTGGTTTCTCCTCGGGTGTGGCTTTTTTTTTTTCTTCTCCAGCTCAACTGTAATGTCATATTTGGCAAGAAAAGAGCTTCCCGTTCCTGCATATGGAAATTAAAAATGTCATGAGCTCTGATTGAAAAGCCTCTGTGTACATGCAGGCTAGCAGCTGAGATTCCTCTGGTTTTCAAAGCAGCAGGAAATGTGGTAAGGATCCTCTGGGTCACTTTTGAAATGCAATGAAAAGGGAGCTCTCTTACTACATACACACACATTCTGGTGAATACAGCTTAAATCTTCTACAGAGCAGCTTGAACACGGCAGAATTGTTGACCTTGTACACCAGACAATGAGACAGGAGGGAAACAAAGACAAGGGGAGGGAGAGTCTATGTGAAATGGCTAACTAATTTAGCTGAAGTAATTCGAAACACAATTAATATGTCTTCCGTGCCCTTTACACTTGCTACAGTTATTCCTTTGTTTGGGGAGCAAAGATAATAAATAATCTCAACAAAATAACAGTTGAAAAATTGGATGCCTCTTTCCATACACTCCCCATGCACTGTCGGAGTTGTGATATTCTCACACTGACATGTACAAATCATGATGATGATGTTCTTGAACAAAGTGTATGATGGTTCTCCCCAGAAGAAAAAATTGCTTGTGGGACTTGCACAATAAGAAAATAAGAAAAACATTTCACCTTTCTCACCCTCTTTATATCGATGTAATTCCACAGACTTCAGTGTGGTAACTCTAGGTTTACACTGGTGTTAGTTAGAAAAGAATCTGGACTACTAATTGAACAATTCTTATTAGAACTTGATAATCTCTAGCTAGACTGCTTTGCTGAAGGGTGTGGGTGGTCTTGCATAATTCTAAATGAAGAAATCTGGATATTAGAATCTTTGGCAAGACAAGGAATAACTCTATTCCTGCAGACAGGGAAAAAGTTGACTTATTTTCCCTCTTCCCTTCCAAAGAAACCTGGGGTATGTACTGTGGAATGTAGCATGATTCCACAGTATATCTGTAAATCAAACATTTATGTTAGGCATTTTAATAGTGCCTATTCCTCATATCCTAACGCTGCAATAAAAATGCACTTAACCTTAATAGATGGCTTAAGTGATGAATGTGCCACAGAGTCACCCCACCACACATTGCCACACATACATGAAAAGTTATTTGTCTTTAGTAATGTTTTCACTATACCTCAGAAAACATCTCTTTTGTAAAAGTGACAGTGATCTAGACTCTGTTATCCTCCTTCCCTCATTCTTAAACACAGCAAATCATAGGTGAGTAGATTTGCAGCTAGACTTTAAAACGGGTTTGAAAAATCACAGTAGAACAGCCACCTGTCTGCATCAGAGGCAATTCCTCATTCTTTAGACTCTACCCCAGGAAATCACTTCCTTCACTATGTTGCCATTCTATTGTTTGCTTGGTTTTTGGCTTAGATTATTTTAAAATCTACCTTCTTTGAGGATTATGAAACTGTCATGAGCATGTGTTCTTACTGATTTGGGAGATACACTCCTTCCAATGGCATATGTTAATAGAGTGTTCAGGAAGACCAGTGTTCCTCGGCATAAACTGGTGCCTCTTTCCCTGGTCACCTTCACAAAGAGTTCCTGAGTTTATTACTTCTAATATACATATTGAGTTACCAGAAGTAACTGTTTGCAAACACACTGGAATTTGCTCTTGGTCTTAATTCTCCAAAGAGTTTGTGCAATTGCTGTTATCTTGAGCTGTCACTGATACCTGTACACAGTGCGACCGTTCTGACTGGTCATGTTTTACATCCATTTTATACTCATTTTGCATAAGTATAAAGGATTATACAATGTGCAAGGCAATGGAGAATAAGTGTTCATTGAAACAAGGTTATTTTTATATCTCGTTGGTAGAACTTTTCCGTGTTATTTCCAAGCAGAGAAACTAATTTTCTTTCATGTAAATTATACATTTAAGCAGTGGCTCTTGGCAAGCAGCTCCTTTTTGGCTCTATATTGACAAAGAACTTTTGTCCCAAATGACGATGTTAATGAGTTAATTTGTGATTTCCTGATTTTCATCTGCGCTCTTTCTCCCTCTCTCTCTCTCTTAAATAAAGGGTAATTTAAAACTAAGCAAGATATTTATGGATTGATTGGATGTTCTTATCCTGTAACTTTCAATTCTTGTAACTCCATTACTTTGCTGTTAAAATTTAACTTTTCTTTCCTACAGTAAAACAACAATCACAGAAAAGCACAATTGCACAGGTTTCTGCAAAATGCTGTGCTGTTTGAATATTGCTAACTGTAGATATCTGTTAGTGAGGGCAGTCCTTTTCTAACAGTAACTTTGGCTTCTTCTGATTTAACTAAGCCAGTAATTAAATTTTTCACACAATCTGCCACATGAATCCCCCTGATCCCTAAATACATGTGATATTGACAATGAGATGTTGACCTGACAAAAAAATAAAAATAAAAATCCCTGTCCTGAATTATATATTCAAATATTCCTTGCCCTGCCTGCGTAAAGAGACCCAAATTAAACTCAGTCAGAATGAACACAGTCCCAGATAAAAATCAATAATATAAATAGCATACTGTCCCAGGAATATTGTACACACAATAGACAAAGAAAGAAACAAAAAGTAATATATATGTGTCTGGTGGCTATGTCATGCTATTGAAAAATCTAAAAGAAGCTCAAGAAAAGTTTAGATTATTGTTTTTCTCTTCTTCTAAAACCTCTTGTTGTTCGTAGGAGACTTTTCAACTCAATCCCCTAACAAATTATTAAAAGCATTGTTTAGTCACCTACTATTTAGTATTGTAAAACACAAAGGGGAAAAATCTAAAAAAAATAAATAAATGTTTTTTTAACTAAAATTTCTTTATGAAACTGAAATCATTTGAAAACTTGGAGAAATTTCACAGAAATGATAGTTGGGGCAACATTCCAGATTCCACTTGTACTTCTGAAATGCAGGGAAAGCATACAAGTGAAATTAAAGAAACTGCTATATAAAGAGAGTAAATTTTTCACATGCTCAGAATTACCCCCAAAGCAAATGGAGACATTTTCCATTGTTTTTATGTGCAGTAGGTATAGGCTACTATAACAGATACAGCAAGAAAATAACACATTGGTCTCATCCAACTCCCTAGCAGACAAGAGTTCATATCACAAATATCACATTAGATGTTGCCTAGCACATTTGTTGATGTAGACCAAGGATTAACTGAAACTAAAGAAAGTGTCACAAGCTGTGGCTTCAGTCAGGGCTGAGTCAGACACTGTTTCCAAAGCTGCAGTTATAGATGGGCCTCTGGCTCCTGTGGACCTATGACCCATAACAGACAAGTTGAAGTAGTCGAATGCTGCTGCCTGCCATTTCCGCAGGGCCATGTGGACTGTGTAAAACATGTGTAAAATGGGGAAGATATACTAGTGGACCTGGAGTCAGAAGGCTCATTTTCCCTGGAGGGGCTGTTATTCATGGGACATCAGGGGAACAGGTGAACTTACCTTGGAAGCAACCCCCTAGCATGGCCAGAGCAGTGCACAGGGTTTAATAAAGTTCCACTTGTTCAACTAAGCTTTCTTTCAACTTCACTGTTTGCTAATGAAATACAGTGACAGCAAAATTCCAAAGCCATCCAGAAACCTAGATTTTGTAAACACAAACCTAGACCTGCAGCGGCCCCGTTGGAAGAAGACGTTTTACCTATATGCAGACCTCACCACGTGGGACAACAACAACAGCAGGAAAGTGAAACTGTTATTTTACCTTATTAATGGACAAGAATAAGAGCCCTGCACCATGCTGAAGCCCACCATTGCTTCAATTCTCACAGCACTCCTAGGAGTCCCAAAGACATCAGTTGATCCCCAAAGCAAAATGAACCCATGCAGCAGGTTTTTCATTGCGTACTAATCCAAAGAGAAAAGAATAGACACCTATGTTACTTTCTTATATGTACTTGCTGCCACATGCAGTTTTGGGAACTTGACAGACTCCCTGATTCAGGACAGGATGGTCTTTGGCATTTGGGATCACAATCTGATCCATGAAGGGGATCTCATATTAGACAGCTTTGACATGGGACATGCATCAGAAGTCTCAGAAGAAAGGATGAAAGCCCTAGGAGGCAAAACATCCCCAGAAGTACATTCAGTGAGACGACAGCAAAGAAGAGCAAGTGGGCAAGGCTCTATATGTGTGAGACGCATTTACTGGGACACTGCATCAGCAGGTTAAGGAGATGAGCCCTGGTGTAGGATGACATTGCAAGGTAGGCAACTTGAAAAGAGCAGAAGACAGAGCCTGAAATATTCAGTAAGACTTGTACAAGAGGGGGCTGTCACATCAGAAAATGGTGATGACATTGTCACCGTCTCGTTGGGTCCAAGACCATTCTGGTTCGGGCTGTTGGGATAGGAAAGTAAGAACATACCCAATCTTGTGCATACAATGTTAACAGGGAAATGCCCTGCTCAATTTTAGCTGGATAGTGGGAGCTCCTGCAGTGTAACTCCTTGGAGTGAATTAGACTTGAATACACCCATCCCAAAGAGTATGTGCACTCCAATAATGTACAATGAAAGCATAACACAGCCCATAGTGAAACATGACTTCATAGTAACTAACCTGAAAAATAACACATGGTACTAACTGAAGTTTGTGGTGGGTAGATGCACCACAGACCCCTCATGGGTAATACAACCAGTCAAGTCATGTATCTGATTCTGGTTGCATGTCAAAATTTTATAGCTACAGAGCAAAAAGGAAGAGTCCCATGAGTAATGGAGACTATTTTAGAACATATGGAGATATTTTCAAAGCTGACTAGTGCCTCGAAGCAGTGACTGGAAGTCAACTCCACAGTGGACCCTGTGCTCACCATGAGGGAACATTTCAGAATATAATCTGGCACACAAGGAGTTTCAAAGTTTGCAGACCAAGAGTATCGGAACACCTGAAGAGGCCACTACAGCCTGGGTAAGTAGTATGGTGGTGGTAAAGAAGCCATTGGACAAGTTCCATATCTGTATAGGCCCAAAACCACTGAACCCAGGCATTGACAAGATGCCACTATCCACTGCTCATATGTTATATTGCATCTTGCCAAAACTTTCCAAAACTGGAATCTTTACAGTGTGTGATGGTGAGGAATGGTTTGTGGCACATGATAAAGTCCAGCATCCTCACCCAAAAGCTCGAAGGGCTGCCTGGAGTGAAAATAACTGTGATTATGCCCTCACTGTTTGTGAAGGGAGTAATGATACAGAAGCTGAACGAGACCACGGTAGAAAATTACATGCTCTTTCTACAACTATACAGGGGCAAAACCATAAAACTGAACCCAGAAAAAAATTCAGTTTATTATGATGTGACCTACATTGGACATCGACTCACAACAGAGAGAGACTGAAATCAGATCCCAATATGATGAAGGTAGTCAAAAACATGCCAGTTCCAGTGGCTGTGAAAAGAATACAGAGCTTCAAAAGAAGGATCAATTTTCATTCCGAGTCCGAGCTGGCTGCAGTAGCGAATTCTCTGTATCTTAAAGTACTTAAATCATGATTTAAGGAGGTAAATAACTCAGTCATAGGTTGGTGGCCTATTGCTTGAGTGGGTGGGTGAGGACTTGAGGCCTATATTTTGCAGGAGATCAGACTAGATGATCGTACTGGTCCCTTCTGACCTTAAAGTCTATGAGTCTATGAGCAGAACCCATATGTCAGCTCACAAGACAAGCTGAAGAATGAAGCTGGGCAGGTCCCCAAAAGGCAGGCATTTGACATGAGGCAAATTATATTGGGTGTCCCTGCCCTGAAGTCCTGTGAGCCAGGATTGTCACTGCCACTCCTGTGTCTTCAAAGGAGTAAGTATTGGGTGTGCTTCTTTTGCAGGAGCAGCTGGTTGTTTATCCTAGGTGAGCTTTGTCAGAGACTGACAGGGATATGCCCAAGGAGAAAAAGAGCTTCTGTCTGTGGTATTTGGAGAGGAGTGATTCCATCAAAACACCTGGGACCACTCAGTAATAGTGCAGTCAGTCCACAAACCTCAGGGGCAATAGCAAAGCCTCTTCTTAGTGCTCCAGAGAAATTATACCTCATGTTGATGCGCCTCCAGGGGTACCAACTAAAAGTCTGATGTTGTCCAGGATGATTACTGGTGTCTGACACCCCGATCAGGGCATTGAGACCCAGTATCAGCAAGCTGGGGAAGGGGATCAGGACATTGATTCCCTTAACATGGGGTACTATCTCCCAGTTTCAATAGCAAAACCAATGGAAATCATAGGCTATAGAGAAGGATACTCAACTACAGGCAGTCAAAAAAGCAATCGTAACAGGGTCGCCAGAAGACGAAGGCCAACCGTTGGTAGGAGCAGAACTATATTTTCAAATCAAAGATGAGCTGAGGTGTGCAAGATGGAATCATATTTTGTTGTGCCTACCTCATTACATAACAATATAATCCCAAAAAAACCCCAAACATACCTCACACCTGGGACAGTGACAGTTGTCTTAGGCAGGCTTGAGATTGGGTTTACTGTCTGGGAATGAGTACATACAGAAATCCACTCCTTCCCAGAAGTATGTGACACCTACTGATCTTATGATAACCATCAACAAAAAGAGCCACTGTTACCACATGAGCTGCCCACCTATCCATGGCAAAAGATGGTAGTGGACTTATTTACCTGGAAGTAAAAGCAGCACTTGACTACAGTATACGATTACTCAAACTTCTGGGAGGTCAATATCCTGCCTACTATAAGAAGCAGGTCAGTGATTGGTAAATGGAAGATGGTATTCTGGACATGGTGTTCATAATAGAAAACCCCAATGTACCTGAGAAGAATTCGAGGAATTTTCATGCAAATGGTTGTCTGACCATCACATCTCCTCTACATACAGCTTTGAGGGAAAGTGGAATCAAAACTGAGAGATTGCTACAGGATTGTTTCCTCTGGTTCATACCCCTGGTTACCACTTTTGTCACATGAAATACTGCACGATGGGGATGCCAAAACAGTCTAACGCAAGCACTGATGGGATGAAAGACCAAAACCCTGAAACAGTCGCAGGCAGAAAGATGATGATGCCAAGAGGAGATAGCCAACAATCAAAGAGAGCGGGCATTAGAGTGTGACAGGTCAGACAAAGCCAACAATCAAAGAGAGCGGGCATTAGAGTGTGACAGGTCAGACAAGGACCTATCAGCTCAGAAGACTGTGATCATCCTGTGAGGGTACACCCATTTGAGAGACAACAGAAGGAGTGGACTAATGAATGGTCCAACGGCACTCAGATCTTTTGAGGTGACTATGCAAGAGGGACAGGTGATACAAAGGAGTAGGAAAGATAAGTCAGCAAACACAACACTCAGAGAAAGTCTACAGAGACCATCACAAAATGGTGAGAAACAGAATAATCCAGACTCTAACCCATACGGAGGGTGCATCTACACTTGGAAATTAGGTCGACTTAAGGAGGCTTAAATCGACCTAACTTACTCCCTCTCCACACTGGGCTTTCCTTAAATCAACTTAAGGAAAACTTAAATTGACTTAATAACACTTAGTTTTAGGTCGACTTTAAGGTTTAAGTCAACTCCTTAAATTGACTTAAGCCAGTGTGGACAGAGATTAGCACCTAAATTGACCTTATTAAGTCGACTTAAAGTTTTAAATCGACTTCATAAGGTCAACAAGAGGTATGTCTACACTAGAAAAAGTTGTCTACTTTCTTAAGTCAACTTAATAGGTTGACTTTAAGTCGACTTAATAAAGTCGACTTAACTTTTCTAGTGTAGACATAGCTGGAGGGAGGAGACTCCACAGACATAGTTTGCTAGACTAGGAGACAGGTGACAGGTAAACAGAGCTGGATCACTCCCTGCATGATTGCCTGTTGGGAAGACCAAACTATCTCAAAGGTTATGTAATCAGCTGAGTCAAGGCTAAAATGAGGTTCCAACTTGACTATGTGCTAGCAATCTCTAACCAAGGGAACACAAGGTGGAGGCCTGCGGATCAATTATTTGTTATCAATGTTTGTAAAACAGGGAAGATGTAGCAAGATCAGTGTGACTGGAGTCAGTGAAGAAGAGCCCATGTTCCATGAACTGGTTGTCACTGATGGTATTGCATCACCAGGTTAACAAGGAATGGGTGGTTATGCATAGACAGGGTGTGTTCTGTTTGTTCCTCTTGTTCAACTTTGCTTGCATTCAGCTTTGTTCTTGGTGCTGGGTTAGGCATGTGTAGAGATGGTAAAATTAGTGTTTAGGGGAGTCAAGATTTTCCCCTTTACTGCAGCCCAGGATGAGGCATGTCGCACATTTCCCTCTCCTCCATCCATTCGTCCCCTAATTTTTTTCACAAACACATGTTTCAGCACTGGACATATGCCCAGGTCTTCCCCATGCACACACTTGCTGAGACTGAAGAGGGAAGGAAGTCACTGATTGTCCTTTTTGCCTTCAGCAAGGGGTTCCAACTGATACCTTCACAGGGTCCCCAGGTATACTGGAACCAGCCCAGCCTCAAGAGGCCTTAACCATCCTGTCCCTGTTTGTGGATAAACAGAGCACTGCATATTCCAGGACTGGTAATCTAGGCACCTTTTAATTCATTCTGAAGACAGAAAAATACAGTGCATGTCCTGAAACTCAAAATTCATGCACTTACCACCCATTTTCATCTGCCATATTTTATTTCCTATACTTTTAATTGAAAAACTTTCTGGAAAGAGTCATTTAGTGAGGCAGATCCATGCATCTCTGGAGTGTTTCCTGGAACTCACACATTCATAATGCAATATCATTCTCAATTTCTGGAGTTTTGAAAAAGCTCAGTAGAATAGTATATAGTTATGGGGACCGTTTTCACCAAACATTTTGTTGTCTGTTAAGGGAAAGAGTGCTAAATAATCTGGTTTTTAAAATCAGATTTCTAAGTGTGTGAATCAGATTGGTATTGATTTAATCACATCATGAAAGCCAAGGCCAAACTCACTGACGTATTTAAAAGAGAGAACAAACGTTACTCTTGTGTGGTTACAGCCAGAAGTTATTTACACATGGAATACATTATAAGCTTTATTTTGATTGCCATACAAAAATATTAAATACTCACAAAGTGCTAAGAGGCTGAACTTGCTGGGGGCTCATTCTACAGACAAAGTTTACTGCTTGGGGGATGTAGGTTAAATTCCCAAATTCCCCAAGGTAAGCAACTGGGTTCAAAAAATGTTCAATCAATGTATAGGCCTGGTCATTTCAGGTATAAGAACTTCTCTTTTTATAGGCTTTTTATAGGTTTATGAAACATTGGGAGGATTGGGAAGAGACCATGGGGGGACATAATAGTGTCTTTCCACTACTGAGGGTTCAAAATAATAATATCCATCAAGTAGCACACTTTATTAAGTCAAAATTTGAAACGTGGCTTTATGGCAAATTTGCTTATGTCAAAGGACAGTTAATGGAACCATGAATTCCTCCTCACTTGACAAAATCCCACAGGAGTCCTGTGATTCATATTTAGGCTTCAACCCAAAGGAAATACAAGTAACAAGTTTATGTGTGACTGTATCTCCTGTGGTGGTATTTTACCACAAGGAGGATCTATCCTTTCTCACCTGTGGAGGCCTCTGGTTTCTTTGTAGGGTAGTGTCCTGTGGTATCCTTCCATCCAGTGGCCTGTTTGAAACAGAGTAGATCTATAGCTCTCCACTTCCACTGCTGTTGCATGAAATCATATGCCTTGTAGACAGTGCTGTAACAAAGAGCTTGAGGCCCCGGAAAATACAGATATCTCCTACTCTGGACATGAGAACATGGAAAGGACATGTTCATTTCATCCTGGGTCTCTTCCTTGACAGCAATCATTATCACCCTGTTTCATTATGATACTATTCACAGTATCTCTGAGTACTCTGAAGGTATCATTAATGGGAAGTTTGTACATTCTGACATACTGACTCGCTGATGCTTTAGTATTTAGTCTATGGGAATGACATGATGGAGCACAGTCATTCAGCATACCTAAAGGTATGTGATATTTTCAGTGGCTACCACTATGTGGTTTCAGGAGCTATGTCTACATTAGAAAAAGTTAGATCGACTTTGTTAAGTCAACTTAATTAGGTTGACCTTCATTAAGTCAACTTAACAAAAGTCGACTTAACTTTTCTAGTGTAACATAGACCCTTTTCGACCTTATTAATCAACTTAACAAGGTTGGCTTAGGCGCTAATCCCCCTCCACACTGGCTTTAAGTCGACCTAATAAAATTGGCCTGAGTTTGATTTCATGATTAGATTTTCTTTTAAAGTAATCATAGACTGTGGTAAGTAATTAAAATTCATTATGAGGAAGTAGGAGAATATTTCATTTTTGTCAAAAAAAAAATCCTTCCCCTTTAAAATATATAGGCAGCAATTCCCAATGAAACTGTGTTAGGAAAAGTAACTGAGATCCATGTATGCATTTTTTATTGATCTTCTTCGGTCATAACTTTATAATGTGTTGAATCCATTATTTTTTATATGTAATCTGCCATAAAAGCCAAAAATGTATGTATATAATAATATCCATTAAAATAATGGAGTTCATTAGTTGAATGGATAAAGCATGACTCTTACTTCACTTGTAAGAACAAAGCTCTCAAACTTGGAAAGGAAAATTGGTTTTAACTGAACAATAGCTTTATTACTGACAGCGTCACATAATTGTTTCTGTTGTTATTAGCTACGCTTGTATTATAAGGGTCTTTTATTTAAAATAAGATGCAATTATAAAATCAAGAAAAGCAACTGAATGCCTTTACTAACTTCTGGTACTCACTATTACAGAGCTGCGGGAAATCAAGACCTCTGAATATTACAGTATATCCCACCACCCCCTAGACTACAGGATATTATTAATGGATGAAGATCAGGACCGGATCTATGTGGGCAGCAAAGATCATATTTTGTCTTTGAATATTAATAATATAAGCCAGGATCCTTTGAGTGTAAGTTCAAAAATTACTTTCAGAATCCAATATCATTTTAATGCATGCTTTTTTTAAAAGAAAAAAAGTGTGTTTTGTTAGAGCAGCTGCAGGCAGAAGTCCAGATTCGCACCTCATTGAACAGTTAGTGCTTGTCTGATGTGTAATATAAGATAAACACAACTTTCAAATGACTTAATTAAACCTGTTTACTTGTTTTTGAGTGAGCTGCATGGTGCTCAATCTCATAAAGAGCACCTTATATGAAATAAAATTTCCATTCCTCCCAAAGATTTTTTTGTTTTTTTTGGTAAATGTCTCCTTTTACAGGTGATGAGAGGAAAATAAATAAGATTTAATCTTAGTCTAAGTTTGTTTAACTTTCCTATGGTAAAGAAAGTCCCATAGTTGAAGCCTGTCCTCTGAATTTTTTGCTTCTGTTTTTATCTGGTTTATAACTCTCATTTTTATGTGGAAGGTGAGTGACACATTTCTAGTTTCAGAGACATTATCCTAGTTCCGTTTCCATTGCACTCTTCCTCCATGCTGTCATCTTCTTTTAGTTATTGAAACATTTTTTACTAAGGCCACCTCATGTATCTTTTCTCCACACTCCAGCACGTGCAAAACATTCCTGCCTTCTCCCTTGGCTATATCAAAAAAGGAATGGCAACATCCTGGTGTTTGGAAACCTCCAAAGGCTTCGGTTTTACTTCCAGAGTCGGTTCAAATTCAGCTTTCTGTTAAATATACTTAACAGAACTTGTCTCTCTGATAAAGAACACATATCTAATAATGGGGGCTTCAATCTAGCAGAGAAAGATATAACATGATCCAATGGCTGGAAGTTGAAGCTAAACAAGATTCAAAATGGAAACAAAATGTGATTTTTTTTAACAGTGAGAATAATTCACCACTATAACGACTTACCAAGGGTCATGACAAAGTCTCCATCACTAAACATTTTAAAATCAAGATTGGATGTTTTATTAGAAGATTTTTCTCTTGTAATTATTTTAGGAAATTTCTATGGCCTGTGTTATAGAAGACGTCAGACTAGGTGATCATAGTGGTTCCATCTGACTTTGGAATCTGTGAATCTTATCTGATCCTTTATTCCAGTAATGGTATTTTTATTGTACCTCCATGTGATGGGGCAGCTGCCCTGCAACGGCTAGTAAGGCATTAAATAGGCCCTAGGAGAACAGCCAATGGGCAAGACTGGTGGGAGAGCCAATCATGGCCCATATTCCCTATTTAAAAGGAAGTGGAAAAACACAAGCAGTGTGTCTCTCCTGGGAGCTTGAGAAGGAAAGGCTGGCTACCCGGCTGACTGATGGAGTCAGCACCCAGGATAGCGCAGTGGCTGATCACAGGGCAGGGCTCGACAAAATTATCTCCCAGCTAGGCATTGACAGCTGTATGTTTGGTCACCGAAGGGCACTCTTCCACTGCATTTCTGCAGTGGAGCTAGGTGCCAGGCTACAAACTTTGGGTGCCATGGCAGCCTGGCACCCAGGGTTTGTTGAGCCCTGCCACAGGGACTCTGTGGAAGCCAGGCTTTTGATGCAAGAGTGGACAAGTAGGGAAATAGTTCAAGAGTATAGGGCACAGGTGGTGCAGATGTCACTATACATAGGGTCCCTGGGCTGGGTCTTGGAGAAGTGAGCAGACCTGGGTCCCTCTCTGCTTCTCCCCGACTGCCAGTGGAGTGGTTGTGGAATTGTGGTGGCCACAGACAGGAGAGTGGCAGAGTCAGGGCAGAGAAATTAACCCAGAAGCAGGGGTATACGGGCAGGTATGCAGCCGAAGGGTTGAGTAGACAGATAAGGAGTGATGGAGCAAGAGCTGTGGATGGGAGCGCCATTTAAGCACTTCGCCAAAAACACCATCAGGAGGTGCCCGTCTGGAAATAGAGTGCTACCATCCCATCACACTTCACATTATTTATAATCTCCATTGTTACTAAAGGTTTGTACTACCTCTCTGACACAATGATTAAAGCCCACTGCAACAATCCTCTGAAAACCTGTTTTATTTCTATGCTCTACAAAATAATGCTGCAATGTACTGCAATAGAAAAATACAAAAAAACAACCAACCAGAAGTGAAAATAAATAAATAAATCTGCATACAGTTCTGACAGGTCACAGGACCACCCAAAATTATGCTGCTCCAAACTGGAATAGCTGCAGAATAGTTACTTAATCTTCCTTTACAGTGATCACATTTTGCTACTCTTGTGGTATCTCAGAGATACTGTTCAACATGATCTCTTTTATGTTGCTATTCACTTGCTTAAATATCACTAAAACATCAATTAAAACAGTATTTTTAATATAGGGAAGATGCACAGAAATGAACATTCGGATAAATACATTAGATACAGATCTGTCACCACAATCCTTTTTTGTATTGTTGTGATATTGGCAGTGGTTTATTGAGACAGAATTCTAATTTACTTTTCCTTATCAGGCTAAGCCACCAACGGAAGGATAAAGAGTGGTTTTTGTTTTATTTTTTTCTTATGACTGCCTTTTCTGTTTCTAGATCAGCATTAATGATGTATGAACTTTAAAAAATTTGGAGCCTGAGTATGTTTTGGATAAGCACTCAACGCTTGAGGTGCTTATCTGAAAGTTAGCTCTACTTTCAGAGTCTGCTAAATTCAGCTGGAAATTTTAAGAAAACACATTTGCTCATGAGATATCCACAACTTCAGCTTCTGCTTCCAACAAAGAAACACTGTAATAATAGCCTTTCTTTCTGTATTTCAGCACTTCCAATTCCAGTCATGGACCATTCCCAGAAGTAGCAAAAAGATATGCTCAAGTATTTATTAATAAAAACATATCCTGTATGCAAACATTTAAGAACCTCAGAAAGGCTTTAGTCCTGAAGTTCTGGTGTCCAGGTCTACAGAACAGCAAAAGTTCAGAGAGGTTTTTAGTTTGTCCAAGTTGGTTAACTAATCCTTAACTGGAGTAACAAACTTTAAGCCAAATCTTCAGCAAGTATAAAGCATCTTTTCTCCACTGATTTTAAGGGAGCTATATTAATTTATGCATCTTAAAAATACAAAGCTCTCATTTGCCAGTGTTTTTTTATAATTTCCAATGGGATAGCCATATTCGTCTAGTTCAGCAAAACAAACAAGGAGTCCTGTGGCACTTTTAAAGACTAACCAATTTATTTATCGCATGAGCTTTCATGGCAGAAAATGACACTTTGTCAGAAGCTTGTAACACTTCAACCATCTGATGAAGTGAGATTTTCTCCCACAAAAGCTCATGTGATAAATAAATTTGTTAGTCTTTGAAAGTGCCACAGAACACAGTGTTTTTTATGGAAGAATAAAACATTAAGAATAAAAGCACAGTATTTCATGGCACATGTTTTAAATTGATGCATGCATAATCCAGACAGTGAGGAAAAAGTAAAACTCTCTTCACAGTGCAAAATGGATTTCTGTCAGAAAAATATTTGGAGGAAATATTTTTCCCTAACAAAAAATGTATGAAATCTGTAAAAATATTGACTTTGTGAACTCAGAGATACCTTGAAGGAAACCTGTTAGCATAAACTAGATGTGGTGATGAATGTTTTATATATATTCAACTAAAATTATATAGTTCTTTAAATTATTATTTCTTTTCAAATAGATTTTCTGGCCAGCATCAGGAATCAAAGTTGAAGAGTGCAAAATGGCTGGAAAAGATCCTACGGTGAGTTTTACACACACACATACACACAAAATTAAATATTTGGCCATTGAGTTAGAGCACCTTGAGTGCATCTGAAAGCCAGCTGTGAGGGGTATGGGCTTTTCTTTTGAAATACTCTCCAGGCCAAATGGGAAAGTGAAATTATGAAAAATGAAACTATTTACATAGTATGTGTCTTCAGATTTTGTATGAAAAAAAATACATACATTGCTCACTTTAATTGCTGGGCTTCTGATTTTAGTTTTATTTTGTTTTTTGTTAGTGATGGATATAACTAATCATGCTTGTTCCAAGTATCTCCTGGAGATTGTAGACTGCTGAGCTAATGATAATGGAAATGCCTGGACTAGCTTCCAGACAATATATTATCTTTTCTATGGAAAGAATCTTTGCAAAAGGACAGCATTATTCTGCACATTCCCACAGCTCACAGCATTGGTCAGAACAAACCCTCTTTACTATGACAACAGAGTCCTGTGGCACTTTTAAAGACTAACAGATTAGTCTTTAAAAGTGCCACAGGACTCTGTTGTCTTTCTACAATAGACTAACATGGCTACCCCTTTGGAATCTGACCTCTTTACTATGTCTGTAAAACAATGCTTTATAGGCAGATGTCTGAAAAGTTGCAGTGCTTCCTTAAAAAAGGAAGATGGGAAATGAAAACCAAAGGTACGCTGTGTTAAACAGTCATATATTCAGGCTGCAATCTTGCAGGTGGGTCTGGGCAGATCCCGACTTCAGTGGCGCTGTGTGTGGTCATAGGTATCGGCCTGCACTGAGTTCCTTGTAGGATCAGGTATTCAGGCCTATATATATTTCTGTGTTTCACACACACGCAGGAAATTTGTGTGGTTAAACAAGTAGACAGCAACATTGGCTCTTCTCCCCAGTCTTAATTAGAGGGTGATGGCACACCCCTTAAGAGAAATGAACCCAGGCTTCACTTATATCACCACCTTGATAGGACTCTTTTCCCATAAAAATGTTTAAGAACCAGTGTTACAAATCTGAGACAGAAACTGTCATTTTCCCAATACCAACCTTCAGGATCCACTTGGTCAAATTCTTTTTTCATTGCTGTTCTGACCCAGAGTTCTGCAAAGTCAAGGCAGGTCTTTCCTTTAATTTCAGTGGGTTTTGGATCATACCTTAATGCTGGTGTCACACAAGGATCACACCTCTTATGTTCAGTAAAGTGATCCCACAATTATGCAGGTAGAAAAAAAAAAAGAATATGCCTTTGGAAACAATGGGGCTGATCCAAAGCTCTTTGAGTTCAGTGGGAAAGCTCGTGTTGTTCAATGGACTTTGAAACAGGCCCAGTATTACCATATTTCAGGTATATAAAGTCTGAAAATATTTGATAAGCAGCACATTTTTTGTTGTGGAGCACTAGAATACATTATATATATGCAGCTCATAAAATATTTTCAAGCTGTTTGTAGCTGAAATATGATAACACCGTGTCTGTTTAAAAGGAAACATACCTATGCTACCAGCATAACCTTCCACATTTCCTAATGTCAAATTAAATGTAATAGTGACATCAAAACTTCATTTCCAGGCATCTCATTCTGCAAGAGTGAGGTCTCTAACCAAATTCAGGCTTACATTAAAATTAGGTTTTCCAGAGTCTATCGCAGTTTAATCTACTTTTTATTCAAGGCAAGGAAGAAAAAATATACTGGATCTACTGGAGCATAATGCAACATGGCCTTTTCAGGAAAACCCTACAAAATGTATTCTAATGTTCCAGAACCAAAAAATGATTGTTTAAAAAATTATTTAAAAAAAAATGTGGTGGTAACATATCTGTTTTTTCCTTTCAGATAATTATAGAATTGAAATGGCTTTTCTTAAGGCATATGTGTCATCTGCTATATTTCAATACTTCTTTACATGGTTGTTATTACAACCTGCAACAGCCTAGATCTGCTATCTTATTAAACTGCATTAAATATAGAGACTACAACATACAGAAAAGAATATAATTGCATTTTAAGAGTGATGAGTTGGTTTAAGTTTTTTTTTTTTAATATAGAGAGATTATGAATCTTATTTCAGTCTCCAAACATACAGGGACACTTTTATGCAGCAAGAATACATCACAGCATGGAAGGTGCTTTAGACTTGGATGCAATATACAAAATCTGTGCTCCATGGGGGGAAAAAATCAAAACTAAATCTTTATTTTCCAGGGAGCTTCTTTCAAAATCAATTACTCAAGAGTGAGACTTTTATAGCACTTTTCCATGAAGAGACATCTCTGGGCACTTTACAATGTGATTAGCAGTAAAGGCCACATTGCTAAATACAGCCTCTGTTTTTGCACACACAACTGATTGTCTCTGCATTTAACCATGAGCCCAACCAAGTATTTAAATGTGGGAATCCTATCATTTCCACCCACATTTAATTGCATCTGCTTTTTTGTACCTGTCATTCATTATAGATCCAAAATTGCAGGTACAAAACTAAAGTTATAGTTGCAGACACTTTAAATATTTGACCCTAACACTTGGTCCTCCCTAAACAGTAAATAAAAATTAAAAGTCTATCAAAACGTGAATATGAAGTCAAAAAAGCCAGCTTCTGCTTCCACTGAAATCAGCGAGGGGTCTAAAGCTCACTGAAATCAATGTAACGCTTTGCCATTGACTTCTTTTTGGAGTGTACCTGAGCAGTCTTGATTTTCTAATAGTCTGTGGGTTGGATTTTCCTCTCACTTGTATCTCTTTTCCATTGGTATTATTTCACTGAATTTATTGGAGATACTTTTCAGTTACACCAGTAATAATCAGCTCAGAATCCAATAGCCCTTCAAAAGCAAATGTATACAAAATAATTGACTGACAATGCAAAATGTTACATCTGCAAATACAAGTATACTTTATTTCAGACAATGTCTAGAAAAGTGAGCTATCTCTAATATTAAAAAACTAGTGTCTCTGTTGGTAAAGGCTTATAGTAAGTCCAAAATGTGATAGATATCAGCACAAATAGGAGTTACAAAAAAAATTTCTAGTACCTATCAGAATCTTAACACAATAAGAAAAGGCAAATAAGATACTAAAAGATGTGTTGCTGAATCAAAGTTATTCAGGTCTCAATGCTTTTCTTTTCTTTTCTTTTCTTTTCTTTTCTTTAAGAATTTAAGTTACAGTGCCCCATTTTAATGGGATGGGGACTGTAAAAGAGTCACCCAGATTATTAATTTATAAAATAGGGAGTTCATTGGCACCACACTGGAGCATATTAGACAAAAGCAAGGGATCAAAAGAACATTTCTGAACTGGCTCCCTGACTCCATTCTGCGAGATGATACTAAAATGTCAGTATTGAGCCAAATTGTGTAACCTGCCTGTTAATCACTAGAGGGGAGAAATGAAGGCATAGTGCTGTCTGTGGAATGACACAGGAATGTCAGATTCCTCAAGCTAGCTCCACACCTTTGCTGCAAGACAACAGAGTCCTGTGGCACTTTTAAAGACTATCCATCAACTTCATGAAACAACTTGCATAAATAAATCTGTTAGTCTTTAAAAGTGCCACAGGACTCTGTTGTCTTTCTACAATAGACGAACACGGCTACCCCTTTGACCTTTGCTGCAGATACTGTGGAAAGAAGACACAGTGCTACTGGAGGTGCTTGTTAGCAGTACAGAACAAGCTGTGTTACACTCAGGTGTTAGTCATCAATCTACCATCTCCCTGTCTTATTTTCCAAAGAGCTTTTCTATAATATTACCAAACATAGAATCCTTTATGCACAGCTGTTCCAATA
Organism: Pelusios castaneus; assembly: GCA_007922175.1. Lineage (NCBI taxonomy): Eukaryota > Metazoa > Chordata > Testudines > Pelomedusidae > Pelusios > Pelusios castaneus. The sequence goes on along the minus strand of ML686001.1, from coordinate 597,532 downwards.
AAACCCCCATCGACAGAAGGAAACATGAAAGCAGGATTTTGCTTCCCTGTACTCATTACACACACAATTCTCAGCGACTTCCTGGCATGAAGTTCCATGGCACATATGTACCGGGAGTGTGTAGTAGACACACAGATATTTCATGTGCGGGACTGATTTTGACAGGAAGACTGCAGCAAAGCAGCTCTTGAGGCGCAGCTGTGATTATTAAATGTGGGAAAGTGGAAGGACCTAGGGACAGCTTTCAGCTTTAGGAAAATAGTGTATTCTGGTGAAGCCCCCTATAAGAACCTGTCTAATGTAACAATCATTAACAAACCTCAGTGCTATTTGCTGTGCACATTCCTGACAGGGAAGCTTTTTTTCCACCAACACAGATCTCCCTACAGTAAAATAACCACTTTTTGGTTGCCTTTATAAACAGGTGTCATACCAGAGTGCCAGTATATATTGGACCAAGAATGTGACTGTCTTCAAATATAAATAAAATGTGCAGTCTGTTGAGCAAGGATTAAATCCAATGATTAGCAGGGGAGTGACTGATGACCTAGGTTCCAACCCTGTACTCATTACGCATACACAACTCTCAGTGACTTCAAGGGATGTTATATGGTTGAATAGAAGGGTAGAACTGGGCTTTTGATAACTAAAAATCTGGAAAAGAAACATCTGTGTACATAACCTAATCTAAAAGGCAGCAGCAATTGATTGATGTCAAGAAAGGAAGAATGAAAGGAAAAGGATACAAGGAAGAAAATGGGAGAAAATGCAGAGAAGTGCTGGCCTTATGTTTACATCTGCTCTTTGTTTTGAAATCATTAAGGCAGGTTTTCAGTATGGGGCATCATTTCATACGCATTGGGGACTTGCTTATGTTATGAGCTTCTGAGACTCCTATGATTTTGGAAGGAAGCTGTTTAGTCAAGTAACAGGGGCTGCTTTTAATCAATTACTTCCACCTTTGAACTAGTTGTGTTTAACGGCAATACTGGGAAAATGAATGACCTCTTGATAGAAACTTCCTTGAGGGGATTGCAGACTATGAGCAAAAGCCTGCCTTCCTTCAGGGGCCTGATTCTCCCTGTTCAGGATATCGGTAACTCCCATTGAAATAAATTAGAATCATTCCTGGTCTATGAGGAGAGGATCTGGACCCTTTATTGGATGGCCCTCAATGCAACTGAAATGCTGTGGGTCTCTGAGCAAGGAGAACAGGAGATGGAGAAGCTGAAGTTTCTGCATACTCCATGCTGGCCTATTCATGGCAATCCGGAGAATAGAACAGGCTGAGGGAAAAGGACATGGGTATGGCTTGTTGATGTCCAGATATCCAGACCCACTGGACAAAACTCCTTGGGTATGTCTACACTTGCAGGTTAGGTCAACTTAAGGACACTTAAGTTGACCTAAAAAACACCACATCCACACCAGACTTTCATTAAGTTGATTTAAGGACTTCCTTAAATCGACTTAATAACTACCGCTCTTTAGGTCAACTTAACAGCTAAGTCGATTTGTTAAATCGACCTAAAACCGGTGTGGACATCCTAGGTCGACATAATTCCTTAAGTCGACCTAGGGCTGGGGACAAGGGAGCTGCGGCTCGTGGGGAACCACGGCTCCCCAGGACCTGCAGCTTCCCAGCAGAAGGAAGCTGCGACTCCCTTCTTGCCAGGAAGCCACGAGTCCCGGGGAGAAGGGAGCCGCGGCTCCCTTTGGAGTCATGGCTCTCCGGTGATACAGGCAGTCGACTTAAGTATCTAATGTAGACACTCTAGGTTGACTTAACAAGGTTGACTTTAAGTCGACCTTGTTAAGTTGATTTCACAGAGTCGATTTAGTTTTTTAAGCGTAGACATACCCCTCGTGGTCAGGAAGTGAAGTAGCCATACCTTTTCAGATGAAAACAAAAGTATTCTGTCTCTTCTTCAGCCCAGAACATTTGCACAAAGCCTGTTGATTGAAGGTTTTGGGTGGGGGAGAGGTGGGTCACAGATCTGGCTCTGTAGAAGGAATGAAAAAGACAGAGCAAGGGAGTTTGTCCTAATTAACATGACCGATTACAACAGAGCATGTAATAAGTTGACAAGAACACCCTTAAAATGATCAGCTGTTTCTATTCCTTAGTGTATCCCAACATTCAATTAGCTTTGTCTGTGTGCATATTTATTAAGTCTTTTTCTTTCCCTATAGCATGGCTGTGGAAATTTTGTACGTGTGATACAAAGCTTCAATCGCACCCATTTGTATGTCTGTGGGAGTGGGGCATTCAGCCCAGTTTGCACATACATCAACAGAGGGCGCAGATCTGAGGTACGTGTTTTCATTCATTCTTCTCGTGCTTTCTGTGGTAGATGTCTTTAGTGCTGGGCAAACAAATTTATCTGAACCTTGATGAGTCTCAGAATTGGGCTTGGAGGACTCATGAGGTCACTTTGTCCACTTTGTCCAGAAATAACACAAGAACAGTCATTCTCCTGGTTTTCTGATGCTTCTGTTCCCAGGCCCAGCTGCTACCAGAAAACATGTCATGCACAAAAGCAGAAAATAATTTGGCAGTGTTAGTCTCAGAAAAGGCTCATTTCAGACTTTGGGCTAAGGTTTGGCTATTTCTCCTTGCATTTGAATGGGTTCATTGATTCCTAATTTGTAGTCCAAAACCTGGGAAAAATCTTTGGAAATAAATAGTAGTAGAAGAAAACTCTTTTATTCCCCAGTCCTGCAAGCATTTGCCTCTGGGAATAGTAGTGTAAAGTTCAGTGGGACTACTCACATGGGTCAAGTTCTTTACATGTGTACATGTTTTTAGGATACAGACCTACAATCCTGAACCTGCAGTCTCTATTCAAGTAAATCTCTCAGGGAAGCCTCTTTTCAAGAGAAGTTTTGCTTGAAGAGATGCTGACAGGTTGGGTTGTTAATTAACATAGTAGGGTGAGATCCTCAGTTGGTGTAAATCTGCTTATTTCCATTTAGGGCTCTAATGGAGCTATGCTGATTTAATTCGATGCAACCCACATTACATGTGGTAGAGAATTCAAGAATTAAATGGTCGAGTATCACAGTAACTTTCTAAATGCGTCTTGTGACAACCCTAATTGTCCTGTAAAGTTCACCACCTACCATCTACAAATCAACTTTTTTTCTTTTAAGCATTTAAGGAAAGACTCCACCCTCCCCACCCCACATGCCTGGTTTTTTTTTTTTTCCTTTCCAGGCAGCACAGTTTGTGTTATTAAGTACTACTTGTCCTACATTTTAAATCATAAACCACTTTCTCCTCACACTGCATTATCATGGTATAATAGCTAGCCAGAGATTTCTTATAAGAAGCAGCATTAGCTGAGTCAGTTTGCTCACTTTCTGTTCCATTGCATTGGCTAAATGTGCAAATGCCTAGATGTTTCATAAATGCATTTTCCAGACTTTGTGACTTTGAAAATGAAATGTTTGTTTTTGTGCAAATGTAGTAAACAGTAATTGGAGTAAGGAGAATGAAAAAGGAAAGCTCTCCTCTGCGTCCTGGCACTCTGCTAGAGTTTGAGTCAGACTGACTCCTGCAGAGACAGGAAGGTACATTATGTCTACATGACAAACAAGGAGTCCTATGGCACTTTTAAAGACTAACAAATTTATTTATCACATCGTGGGTGAAAAATCAGACACTTTGAAGGTGGGGACCTTATAGAATGGGAGGAAATTAAATGCAGGGGAGTGTATGACACAGGATCAGGTCAGGCTGTAACAGCAAATCAAAATAGATGTTAGGATTCAAACACTGGGGAACAGCATATAGAGGAAGGTGAGGTCAAATCACCTGTTATAATGAGAAAAAAAATCCATAGTCCCTGTTTAACCCTGAGGCAATGGAGTTGAATTTACATATAAATTACAATTCTGCAGTTTCTCTTTGAAGCTATGATTTGTTATTCATTTCTTTGAGCACCGCTAGTAACAAGTCATCAATGGAGTGAGCAGGGAGATTGAAGTGTTGCCCTATTGGTTTTTGAATGTTGTGATTTTTTTATGTCAGATTTCTGTCGATTTAGGCTTTTGCATAGAGACTATCCTGTTTGTCCAATATATAAGGCACGGGGGCATTTCTGGCACATGATGGCATAAATCACATTGGCGGACCAGCAGGTGAATGAGACCTTGGTGAAGTGACTGGCTTGATTAGATCCTGTGATGGTGTCTTTTGTGTGGATATGTGGGCAAAGTTGTCAACATGGTCTGTTGCAGGGATATGTTTGTGCTTTAATGTTTCTGTTGTTTGGTCTGTAGTTGCTGGTGAGAATCTGTTTAAGGTTGCGGGGGCTGTCTGTAAGTGAGGAGAGGTCTGTCTCCCAAGGCTTGAGAGCATGAGGGATCATTGTGTAGAATAGGTTGTATATTCTTGATGATGTGCTATAGAGGTCTGACTTGGGGGTTGTAGGTGATAACCAGTGGCATTTTGTTGTTTTCTTTCTTGGGCTTCTCCTGTAGTAGTTGTCTTCTGAGTACCTGTCTGGCTCTGTCATGTCTACATGCACTTGGAGAAATGGCTGTGCTGGAGGGGAAGGGCATATGGAGGTAGTTGAGTTTTACCACAAGAGAACAGCTTTAAATGCCTGCTTCTACTTCTATAGAAGTCTGTGTGGTTTCAGTGGAGAGGACTGGGACTCAAATTATGGCCAGCCTCAGCCCTCAGGTACAAACTGTACAGAGGGGCTACGAATCAGTGCATATACTGCAAAGTCTGGCCCATCCCTGCATGGACTGGTCTCAAGCAATTTGAAGGACCACTTGCTGGCTTCAGGCCCCCAAGTAGACCATGCAGACTGAATCACTGTATTCCCACTCCTGCCATTGGGGATTAGAAGCCTCAGTTCAACCTCACAAGCAAGCAGAACCCCTGGAATGAATCTCTGGAATGAATGGATCGTTCTACAGTAAAAATGTGCTCCTCTGCTCTCAGCTAGTTAGCAATTCTTAGATGTACCATCCTGGTGATATTAATCCTAATGTAATTTTATCAGGAAATTTATTTTTAAATGGAAAGTGATCCCCTCTGTAGAATAATCAATATGATGTGCCATGCACTACAGACATTTTTAATCTGAGGATATATGTGTTATCATAAATGTGATTTCACTTTAAATAAGACATGAGGCTTCAAGATGATGCAAGATGGTAAAATTCGTAAGCTAAAAATACAGATGCAAATCTTGGAAGAGTAGAATTGGCTTCACTTAGCCTGTCTTTATAGCTGCATGCCTACGATCAATTGATTAAATAAACTGCTGTCTCAGACGTCTGGAGTCTGTCAGACACTTGACTGAAGGCACTACACTCTCATTGCTGTTACTGTACAGGCCAACAATAGCAAAGCACTTTAAAGAGTACAGATTTAAATTCAAGTATTTCCATCTGCACCTATTGCAAATGCCTAATTAGGAGAGCTGAGTGAAAAATTATGTCGGGCTGGTGGGAGTAGTGAGAAGTTGTGTTTCCTTTGCTTTTGCAAAAACCATGATTTCACCTCAAATTTGTCACTGTTTTCCACAAACAAATGGTTGTTTTTGCAGGTGTAAAATTGCTATTTTAGCCAGGCACATCTATTTCTGCTGCAAACACACCCTGGAAACTGGAAAGCACCATCCAGCACGTCAGCATCACAGCCTAGCACTCATGGGAGCCAGGCCCCAGGTTTTGACTAATACATGATTGCAATAAGAGGGCATCGGGTTCCCAAGCTAGAGAGCCCACACGCAGGAGGAAGAATTTGGCCATCTCTGTTAAATTGTATTACACTGAAGCAGTTTATGAAGACACTTCTTTGTTTCACCTTCTCATTCTATGCTTTGATAAACTGACCAAAGGAGCACATTCTTTGTAGGGGCAATGCAGTATGCCCCTCTTGCCATCCATAAAGTTAGACTTTAGTTAGACACTCCCTGCAAGAACAGATGAGAAAATGGCTAAACATCTGTGATTCCCGTGAACTTAACCGAGTGTATTCTAGTATCAGAGTGGATGCAAGCAGAAGCAAATATTATGGCTGTATGGAATAAGAAAAAATGACTTCATACACATGCAAAATAGATGTGATCCTGGGTCTTTTGGCAAATTGTAAGTGCAATGGCTTATTTTGGAGTGTAAGCATAAAATAATAATGTACATTAGTATCAAACTACATATTCATTAAGCAAATTGAACCTAGAGAGACTTACACTTGGGTTTGAAACTTTTTTTAGAAGATCTGTTTAGTGACTATTTTGATGGATACATAGATAAGATTACACAGAATTAAATTAGAGAAAGAAACTGTAATAGAATATCTTTAGGTGAATATTTAAACTTGGTCTCAGGTTAGTAGATACCAAATGTATTAGCAGCAGATCGGGGTTTAGTGAACCGGTATCATGGTGATTTGTCTCATTAGGGAAAGAGAATGAAGTGAGTTGGTGGCCAAACTGTACTGCAATGGCTCAAGGGTGTGAGTACCAACCTCAGTGCAAACTGTTAAGACACAGGATGTCAACCACATACTGGTTGTGAGTTCTATATTTAGATTTCACCAATACATTAGCAAAGGTATAAACTCCTCAGGCACTCTATTAGCTTTAACATGGAGTTAGAAATAGTCTCTTTGGCTATGTCTACACTTCTTAATTTAAGTCGACTTAGCATGTCTACACTCAAAAATTAAGTCGACTTAAAGGGGACCCTGCCAAATAGACTTAGAGCGTCCACACTGGATGCCTACGTTGACTTGTAGGGGCTAGGTGGACCTGGGACTGGTTCACGGTGGCGGGGTGGGGGGCACCCCTTGCCAAGTGCTAGGGGGTCGGCATTTGCCCCATTGGACCTGGGTACAATGGGGGCTGAGCAGGACAGGGACACTGGCAGGGCATAGGAGCAGGGTGGGCAGGGCTCTGTCCTGCCCTGCGGGGGTACGCCAGGCTCTCCCTGTGCCAGCCACCCTGGCAGGGAGGGCAATGGGGGAGCCCTGGAGCCCTTTAAGTCGACTTAAAGTCCATTTAGGGCTAATCTGCATCTACACTGGCCAAGTCGACTTAATAAAGTCGACTTAGCCAGTAAAGTCGACTTTAAATGAGGTTTTATAAAGTCGACTTTAATTTTCCTTAAGTCAACTTAAGCTGCTGCTTAAGTCGACTTAAGGAAAATGTAGTGTAGATCCAGCTTAAATTAAGTCGACTTAAGCAAGATTAAGTCAACTTAATTTGAAAGTGTAGATGCACCCTTTGGGTACTTCAATCTATCTTGCCAGCCAGGCAAGCTTACCTTCATGACAGACAGTCCCTTACGTCAAAGATAATAGCAACATTCAGGTTACTCCCGGTCCCAAAAGACTAATCACTCATGCCAGGTCAATTGCGTCTTAGATCTCACACCAAAGACAACATAAGTAACCCAATCCTATAATAAACTATCTAAAGCTTTATTGACTAGGAAAAAGAAATAAAAGAGTTATTTACAAGGTTAAAGTAGGTAAACATATATGCACACAAAAGAGTCCCAGTCTTAAGTTTCAGAGGGTAATAGAAGCGTCTATATATAAGCAAGCTCTATATGCCCTTTAGAGTTGACCCTGGCAAAGCACTGGGGACCTTTCACATATGCCTAATGATTCCTGCTCCTCAGAATCCAAGCAGCATAACAGATCTAGTTTTTTTCTCATCAGGGCTTTTTAATTCTTTCCCCCTCTTCTCTTTGCAAGTTCAGTCACGGGGAGGAACTCAGTTGCATGTCTCCTCCGTCTAGTGTGTGGGGGAGCAATCAACAAAATCTTTTGCCCTCTCATGTTCCACAATGGCTTGTCTGGAGTTAGTGGGCCCTTTTTTATTAGGTGGGAGATAACACCTCCTCTGGAAAACCAGTATTTTACATTTGTTAATACTTTTCGCCTGTCTGGTCATTTACAAGTTACAGAGCAAATACTCTTACATTATAACATGGAATGCATGTGGTAAGTGAGATTATGGAATGCTTATGAATTGCTGCATATATTAAAGTCTAAGCTCTAATCATATTTTTATCACTCTAATATATAGTTAGCAGTGTTCACACACTCGTGAGCCAGACTCTTTCCAGCCATGTATTTGTCAGTGTTCAGTTGAGACGTAGGGGCATTGGCATGAGCTGACACCTGGTCTGCCAGCATCAGAGGGCTCACTCGTTTCTACTGGATTGGCATTCACACCACAAAAACTTCATTTGGTTTGGCTTTCTTGTGAATATTTGTGACCTACCTGTTTCTGATTGGGATAGAAATATCCTAAAACTTTTTCTTATCCTTGCTATTCTTCTTCTGGTACTGTAAATTAAAAGGGGTACCGAGATGGGGTGGGAAAGGAAGTTAACCAAAAATAATCAGATTGCTTTGTTCAAGGATCTGGTAAAGGTCCAGATTGCTTCTCCGTAACTTAAACACCTAACCCATTTTTGAACTGTAGTACTGTGCATGACCTACACAAAGTCCCTCACCATCTAAACACAGTTCTTCAGTCTTCTAATAGCAGCAGGAGCATGAGTCCTCCACCTGCCTTTACTGTCTATAAGGCACCTCCTGCCATGATATCTGCGCAGTGAGTGTAATCCAAGAGACAGTGCTCTTAATAAAACTAGCATGCTTTAGGAATTATTTTGGAAATGTGATAAGGAGCCAGGCCCAGATTTTCAAAGCCAGTTAGGCATTGTTGCAATCAATGTCACAGCACCTAACTGATTTAGGAACCCAAGGGTCATTTTCAAAAGAGATTTAGGCACTTAAACGTCTAAATGCAATTGACTGTTGATGGAATTTAGATTCATAAGTGCCTAAATCCCTTTTAAAATTGGCATTTAGACTTCTAAATCAGTTAGGCATTGTGACTCTGAGCACAGCAACCTCTACCAAACTGTAAAAATTTAGGTCCTACAGATTTATAATATAACAAGCTGACAGCTGTATTTGGAAGCTTGCATTCTTGTGTATTGTTCCTAGAATGTTTTATTGCAAGTACTTTAGGCTAGGATCCTGATATAAATACCACTCTGAATTCCTCAAGTAAATAATAGGTAATTGACGATCACAGAAAAAATGTCCACAGATGTTACTGTTGACATATAAACTAGGCAGACCACAGAAAAAGCAGTTCAGCTAAGCTGCGAGGATACTTCCTACATTTGAGAGTGTCTTGCATTTGTAACAATAGTGCAAATAATTGGGCACAAGTGAAAAGATAATTAAAACTCAGCATAAGATGAGGTAGGTATTGTAGGTAGTAAAGAAAAAGCCCACATTACTGCTGACTATTCATGTTGCTCAGAACAATGAAGGAAAAAAAACCCCTCAGACTTCATTTTTATTTTCATTTTCTAAGGTTTTGAAAGATCAGCAGTGACATGCATATCTATATTACAGGAACAGGTCTTCAAGATCGACTCCAAGTGTGAATCGGGGAAGGGGCGCTGCTCTTTCAACCCTAATGTGAACACAGTATCTGTTATGATCAGTAAGTAAAATAATCAAGGATCCTGGAGGCTTAAGTTATTATTACTGAGCAGAGTGTGAATGATGGGGTGTCATAAACAAACTGAGATCATGTAAAGGAAACCATGATGTTCATTCTGCTTGTTTGGAATCTTTCGAAGGTTTGCATGGAGCTAAGCATGGGTGTGTGAATTGCACAAAGGAGCAGCAACAAAGGCTAGCTTTAACTATACACACACACACTGGTTTTTTCGTGATGGTACGCACCATTGCAGAGTATCGGCACCTTGTTTCACAATGATGTTGCCCAGGGGCATCATTGGCCCCAAAAAACTCTTGGGGCCCAGGCCCAGAGACCCTGCAGTGCCAGTTCTGTCCCCTGGGTCTGATCCGGTTCCGGTTTCCTGCTCCTGCTGCCGGCTGCCCCTGTTCCTTCCACTGGCAGCCAGTGGCCTCAGGTTTCGAGTGGCACCGTGTGTGTGTGTGTGTGTGTGTGTGTGTGTGTGTGAGAGAGAGAGAGAGAGAGAGAGAGAGAGAGAGAGAGCTCATTCATCTGGCCAGTTTTTGTGTCTCATCTAATAACTTGTAAAATCTACAGATAGCTAGCAAAGCAAAAGCCTGCCCAAGTCTTTCAAATTATTCTGAATATCATGTTTTTTGTCTCTGCTGGTGAAGCCACCCGCTACTGCCAGCCTCTTCACTTTGCAGCTGGATATTTTACCTACCTTCCTGCTCCCACTATGTCATTTACTATAAATTTAGCAACTCACTTCCATATGAAAGAGCAGACAGTGCGACAGCTGATTCCACTGACGTCTCACTGCTCAGTCTCTGGCAGAGCGTTCACTGAACATGATACTTTCATGCACAGGGTCAACAAAATGCATGTGCCCCACTTAAATCTCTCACTTAATCACTATGCTGAGACTTAAGTGGGGCCTGGGTCTGGTGTAGCCCATTGCACAGGAGTGAATTAATTTAACCTTGTAAGAAAATGAAAGGACAGATCATACTTTCCCTCTGGAGAAAATAACATGTCCTCACTTCAACATGCCTGATCTCCAGTTGTCTGTGGGCTGGAAAATATGCCAGCACATTAAGGACCAGATTTTTCCATTGCCTTGCACCTTCTCCACTGCAAAGTGGGTGTAAAACACTACAGGCCTAATTCCGATTGACACTAAGATCATTTTACACTCCGATGGCAGTATAAGAGCCTTCAAGTGGATGCAAACATGTGATATGACCTTAATGCAAAGGAGAATCAGGCCCTACAATTTGATTTAGCACCATTTTATCCTCATTTGCACTGGCTTTGTACTGATGTAAAAGATTACAGCAGGCACAGGGCAAGGGGTAATCAGATCATCAGCTTTCCCAGAGTGCAGCACAATACGCTTTAGTCATAACTCGGGGTTAATCATTCTGCAACTGGCTCCACAGCAAGGAATGAGAAGAATTTACTTTGGAATGGCAGGATTTAGGTGATTAATTTAAGCGTTGCCCTGAATTCATTAGGCATGCTCAATCAATTGTTTTGTTTGCCCTCCGCCTATTCACAGCCTAAGGCACTTTCTTAGGGCTGTGCCAGCAGCCTGTTGGGAGCAGCAGTCTGCGCAGACAATGCTATAGCACTTGAGCCCTGTATGCTCTTGAATGTGCAATTTAGACATATTTTTTTCAGGTTAGATTCTCAATGCGTTCAGGGACTACAAATTCCTTGAATTTTGAATCTATAGCTAATCTCTTATCTGTAAAGACCCATCTATGCTGACCCGCAGTTCTGAGACCAGAGGTGTGAATAACAGCACACACTAAGGCTATATATACACGACAAACTTGTCCCGCAATAAGCTGTTGCGGGACAAGGAAAGCGCTATCAATATAGTGCTTTTGTGTTAGCATACGTGCTCCTCGTATCGCAAAGGAGCATTCCCCCGTGTGAATGCTCCTTTGCGATACAAGGAGCAGTGCATGGTGGGCACCTGTCCCACCATGCACTGCCCACAGCCAGCCTTTTGGCTGGCAGTGGGCTGCCTCAGTGGTTCACTGGGCTAGGGGGCTGGCTGCAGCTTAAGCGCCGCAGACCCCGCCGCCACCTGAACCCCTGCAGCTGGACTAAGGGGTTGGCCCGAACCGGCGAGGGCAGCTGGTTCGGGTCAGCCCCCTAGCTCAGCCCCAGGGCTTCAGGTGGCAGCTCCAATAATAGTTAATTTCACTGCTCTGCTAAAGCAGTGAAATAGACATATGTGTCAATTTCACTGCTCAGCTAGACTAGTGAAATTGACATATTTGACAGCTCCAATGTCCCAGAGTGGCCTGGATTGGCACTCTGGGACATTTACGGAGGCTGTCTAATGCAGAAAATCTGTCCACATGAGCACTACCGTGGAACAGCTGTTCCGCCGTAAGCCTAACCATTCCCGACTTGAGTGGTTTAACTGTTGCGGGGCAAGAGAGTGTTGCCGCATAACAGGGAAAATGCTCGTGTGGACGCTCCAAGCTTTATTGCACTGTAAGGAGCTTTATCATGCAATAAAGTAATCCTGTGTAGATGGCCTAAAAGGGTTGTGCTGTAACAGCCCATGTGGAATGATGGGTGTGAACTAAAAGGTTCCTAGTTTATATTAATGTAGAACTATGTTATTGTGAACTAGGAGCCTTTAAATTCGTGCCTCCACATGGGGGAGTTATAGCACAGCACTTTGATGTGTGCTGCTATTCACACCTCTGTAGTCTGAACTAGTCTAGATATAGCTTAAGTTAGCAGCACAGATATGCTGCATGTTTAGCCAAGGGAAAGAACAGGAGTTGCACAGATTTGTCCAACTTATTTAGGATTTTCTTTGAAAAGAGAAGAATTCTATTGACCTCCGTGCACAGTATGTTATGTTTCATAGCAAGTACATACAAAATAGCAGGACATTTAGCCCTTGATTTTCAAGGTGATATTGTGTGGCGGTTTAACCATTCAGCTCCCATTGAAGTCATTGAGAGATACACAGCTGAAGAGCCAAAACAAACCAAGGAGTCCTGTGGCACTTCTAAAGACTAACACATTTATTTATTGCATGAGCTTTCGTGGGAGAAAATCCCATTTCATCAGATGCTTATCCCAAGAAAGCTCATGCGATAAATACCCATGTTAGCCTTTAAAAGAGCCCCAAGATACTTTGTTTGTTTGCTGCACTATACAAATATGGCTACCCGATTGGAAGTTGAGGTGCTAGACATTCCTCTGAAAGAATAGGGCTCCAGGGCACAGGTCCTTTGTTCTTTCCTCAAAATTTTATCAAAGACACAAAACATAACAGAATTATCTCAGCATCTTAATGGCAGAAATATCAAGTGACAGTGGCCTGGCATGTTAGTGGGCAGAGGTGGAAGCAGAAGGGGATTCCAACCTGCATGGAAGAAGGGGAAGCGACACTTCCTTACCATGATACTCTACCTCTTTACATGATTGGCTGGCTGCATTTATATCTTACCTCATTAATGAGCTGTATGCAACATGTAAAGAAATTTGATCAAAGTCAGTTATAAACTTGTTCACTCATAAATGCCAATTATAGTTTTCATATTCTGAAATGAGTTACTGTCATTACAGAATAAAGACTTTCTTATTTCATCCTGGGTTTTATGAATGCCCATTAAAGTCATCTTTTTTAAAATACTGTATATACCATAGCACAAAGGCTTTTCTTCTTTGGACACATAGAAGTTTTCTTCATTTTAGAAGTTACATTATCTGCTTTAATCTCCCAATTATGTGAGTGAGTAGGCCCTCAACATCTAGTTAATCTCCAAATAAATATTTCTCCCTGAAATTTGAATTATTTGGGTTACACCGTGTAAAGTGCTGCCACTTTAAAAAGATTCACATTTTAAAAGATTCAACCAGTTTGAGAAATATAGTACTACCAAGGGAGGACTAGAGAGATCGAGTAACTAGGAAGCCAAAGACAAAGCTGGGAATTAAACCTAGAGCTCCCAAGTCCTAGATAAGTGCCTTAATCACAAGACTTCTTTCCTGCCTCTTCTGAAATTGAGGAATGCCACAGGAACTAATAATATATAATGACATAAACATTGTATAGTGTGTTCTCTGTTTCTTGTCAGTTTCTGGCATTGCCTTCCACCTATGCAACACAGAATACAGACTTGGAATAAAACAGGAAAAGTGAATGACCCTTAGAGGAAAATAGCACATGACAAACAAATTAGAAAGTGGTTGAATTCACGATTTTACAAAAATGCTTTAGCAGCAAAGCTATGAAAAATGCATCTTTGGGCAGGCAAAACATAATTAACATGCAAGCCCCCTTTCTTTCCACAACCTAGGTTAATACAAGAGCAGACATACATCAGTTCAGTAATTCCCCCAATAACAGTGTGAACTGGTTACCCTGCAAAGACAAACTGTTATGCGGAATTTAAGTATTAAATCAAAAGGAAGTGGAAATGACAGATATCATTTGGTACCTGATTAGACAAGTAGGCTCTAGGAATGCCTAAGACATAACTAATAAAGCTGGTATGCGATAGGACTAAGAATTGCATAGCGCCATTCCAGCCTTTCTGGGTTTTTTTCCAGGAATGAACATGAGAGCTCTATGAGAGCCATAGGCATTGTCCATTGCAGCCAATCTATGGAGCAGCAGGAATAAGTCACCAGACAGCTCTGGGAGCAATCACTTTGATGTAGAAGTGGCTATTGATCTAAGAGCGCTAAAATAGATCGATAGATAGATTGGAACAAACCACATTGTGTAAATGCCTCTCTACCCCTCTTGTTGCACAATGGAATCCCTCATTCACTGAGCCCCTGCTAAGGGAAGGCAATGCAGGAAACACAATGAATGCACTACTGACTAATCAATAGTGATCTGGTTCATGACCTAGCAACCAATTGGACAAAAAATCCTCCAGGGTTTTCATCTCTTAATGTTCAATTGGAACTTTTTATTGCTGCACAAACAAGAAAAATGGAAGGAAAGCCTCAACTGCTTCAAAGTTGGTGACTCTTTGCCAGCTTGACCACACACTCGTGTCATTCAGGCAAAAACATCAGTCACAGGACCTAGCTGTCTGGGAGTTCGTTCAGTCGCCACTCCCAGCATGAGAGTTAAAGATGATTCCAGCTAGTGTGTTTTACTCTGGGGTTGCCTTAACACTAGCTAATGGAAATGGTTTTGACATATGGAGGCATGACTACATGCATGCATGCACCCACCCCCTTCTCCTCCCCTCCCCCCCACACACACATGGGCTGAATTGTGAGAGTCCTGCACAGGGATTTTAGTTACTTAATCCTATTAAAGTAAATTGGAGTTGCATCTCTAATTCCCTTCATGCCACACTGAAACTTACTTTGACTCTAGTGTATAATATGATGTATTTGTTGCTTCCCATTATACTGAGCCAGGTTAATAACATCCTCATACAGTTACCACAGTGTAGAATTGTTAGCCTTGAAAATGGTGTAACTCCATTGACTTCAATTGGCGTTATGCCAATTTACGCTAGCAAATACTGGCCTAGTATTTTTGAGTACTTCCATAACACAGAAGTTCTTTCAAGTACATTTTTAAAAAATTGAATTGGATTCTTTTTGATAATTTGGCCCAGTCTGTGCTTAGAAAAGCAAGTTTCCTAAATTGTATTTTAAATGGAAGCTTCGCCACACTGCTATATTTAATGAGGTAGTTCCCTAAAGTTTTAGTAACATCTTCCCAAGCTAGACACTTGCTCCAGGATTTAGAGGAAACTCCACTCCCACCCACTCAATATTGATGTGTACCAACTGCTATGCAAATAAAGAACTGGCACTATATGAAACAAAAGCACGTCACTAGAAATGGAGTAACCAAAATCTAATAAAGATGCATTCATATTTTTTTCTCTCCCTTTTCCACTTTTTTTTTAGATGAAGAGCTGTTTTCAGGAATGTACATAGATTTCATGGGGACCGATGCAGCTATTTTTCGCAGCTTAACCAAACGGAATGCAGTGAGAACTGACCAACACAATTCAAAGTGGCTGAGTGGTAAGATGATTGCTTCATTAAAACTTTTGATATGTGACTAATAGATAGGTTGTTTTCAACTAAAGAGTTTTTTATTTCCCATTCTGATATTACTCTACTAAGGGAAACCATGGATAAGAAATAGGAATAAAAACATGCCACAGATAATGCACTCTGTATATGATTAATAGGAATTCTATATGACACAGTTATTGCCATATTGGATGAGACCCGTGGTCCACCTACTCCAGTGTCCTGCCCCTGACAGGGCTCAAAACTAGCTGCTTCAAAGGCAAGGGCTCGTTATAGACAAATGTGGGATCATCCGCCTCCAGAAATTTCTTCTTAATCCCTAATAATTTGAGGTTGGTTTACATTGGAAAATTTTATTCTAATTATTTACATTTCATTATCAACTGGAGTAAACTGAAATTACTTGTTAACTAAGTGACTCATAGAATGACACAATGGGGAAAGACAACAGAGTCTTGTGGCACTTTTAAAGACTAACAGATTTATTAATCGCATGAGCTTTCGTGGGAGAAAATCCCACTTCGTCAGACGCTTTGAAGATAGGAAAGTTACAGAGTGGGAGGAAATTAAATGCAGGGGAGTATATGACATAGCATCAGGTCAGGCTGTAACAGCAAATCAAAATAGGTGTTAGGATTCAAAACACTGGGGAACAGCACATAGAGGAGGGGGAGGTCAATTCACTTGATGTAATGCGAGAAAAATCCATAGTCAAAGGCTCTTCTGTGCATTGCTTAGGTACAAAGGGTAAAATCCTGGCTCCACTGAAATAAATGGAAAAACTCCCTTTGATTTCTGTGTGGCGAGGATCCCACTCAAGGCTAGTACTCTATGTATTATTTTATTCTTAGAACAGCTACACTTTACGCCCACCTTAATTTTAACCAGGGAATAGTCCCATTGATTTCATTGGGTTAAAGTTAATCACGTGTGATAGGTTTTGTGTTGGCCCTCTGCACACTGTTGGATTTCATCCAATAGGAATTATTCTGATTCGAAGATTTGCATTTATTGTTGTCAAGCCAGCTGAGGCACAGCATCCTGTACAGCAAACAGAAAAAAATTAGAAATGAGGTCTCCACACTGTAATCTCTTCTACAAAACCATCATCCAGCACATTCTTCACTCTGGGTGGACTTCACTAAAAAAAGAATAGACTAACACGGCTACCCCTTTGGAATTTGAAGGAAACCAGTCTTGTTTTAATACCTTAGGCAGTTTTATAGGACAAATCCTAACACATCAATTCTTTTTATTCAGCATTAATGTGATACCACATGTTATGATACTCATTTTCACTTTTGGTAACCAAATAAATGAAATATGTTAAAAAAAAGAGAAACTGTCTGTTTCCTAAAATTTGTTTTTAGTGGTCTTTATTTTCTTACATTTGCCTACGCTCCTCAAAGTAAATGGACTGCATAGAAAAGACTTCATTACTAGAAAATCTATATAATGCCAATTTATTTCCATATTCCTTTTGAGCTAGTATCGTGAAGTTTGATATATTCATTGATAATTATAGATTGAAAAGTATAGAAAATATCCAAAATGGAAAATCTGACCTTTCCATCAGAAGTAATCAAAAAGTCTAACATGGTTTGTATTGGATATCAACCATCCAAGGGGCCTTACATGAATAGTAGGAAGTAAGTGATCACCAGACTGTAGAAAATAGGTTATGTTAGGTCTCTAATGCTATTCATTAGATTTTAGCCAAGAAATTTGCCAGAGGAAAGTATGTGCACTGCAGGCTACAACGTTGGTAGCAGCTTCTGACGAAGTGGGACCTTCTCTCACGAAAGCTCATGCGATAAATAAATCTGTTAGTCTTTAAAAGTGCCACAGGATTCTGTTTGTTTACCTAAGAGTATAATATGCAAACAGTTTGACACTCGTTCTCTGAAATCCAGTATCCCAGTTCTCATTCATACGGTGTTTAGTAAATTTAGTACATTTGAAAAGTAATTTGTTCATTTTCTTCCTAATAGTTTTTGAGTTCATTGCTTCTCTTCTCACATTTTGTCCTCAGTCTTCTCTCAAATACTCACTCTAGAACAGGGGTAGGCAGCCCCCGGCACGCGTGCCAACCGTGGCACACAAGCCCATTTGGAGCGGCACTCGGCATCCTCTGTGGCGCCACAGAAATTGCCACTCCTGCCACCAAAAGACACTCCAAGTGGCTTCTTTTGGGGACGGCTGCAGTGCGGAGGTCCTTGCCATGTCCAGGCCCCAGGCATACCACGTAAAGAAGCCACCCAGAGCGGCTCCTGTCTGTGGTGTGCCACCACCAAAAGGAGTGATTCCAGATAACTTCTTTCCACGGTGTGCCTGGGGGTAGGGGTCCCCAGGAACGCTACTGAGAGGAGCCACTCCAGGTGGCTTCTTTCCATGAATGGGTTGTCGGCACCAGCTGAGGGTCGAGGAGGAGGGACCGGCACAGGGGTCAGCAAAGGTTGCCAGGCCATGCTCTAGAATGCTCTTCTCTAGATCACTTCTCCTTCAAGGCTTTTCTCTGTAGTAAACTAGCACTGTTGTTTCGGCAGCAAACTTGCTTTTTTGGATCTCCTCCAGTATCAACTTGAGTCTACAGAAACCATCCAGGACCCCTGCCTTTAAATCACTGACACTAGAGCTTAACTTTCCACAGGGGTAGGTCTAGCGCACACAGTAGCAGCAACACATGCATCTTGGATGTACCTGGAGAGAGCAGTAACTCTCAAGAGCTGCTTATATTGACATGTTGTTTGGCCTGTTATCTGTCTCTTTTCAGAACCAATTTTTGTGGATGCTCATCTCATCCCAGATGGCACAGACCCTAATGATGCCAAAGTGTACTTCTTCTTCAAAGAGAGGCTCACGGACAACAGTGGCAGCACCAAACAGATTCATTCAATGATTGCAAGAATATGTCCAGTAAGAATCATTTTTTGTTCAATTTTCAAGGACTGATTTGCTGGCTTGATTGAATAATCAAAATGAATCCATTGCATTAAACCAATGTAAAAGCCTTTGATTCTTATTACAAGCAAATTTCCTGTTCCTGCTTCCCCACAATTAAGAGGAAAGGCTGATAAGTACACGAGCAAGTGCTGATACTATTACATATATCTGGAATACATCTGTAATTTTAATAGGATCATTAGTGCTTGATGACTCTGTGCCCCTCAGTGCCTGCTGCAGTGTAATTAATAACACCGACTTTCTGAGCTGGCTTAATTTTCCATAATTCAGAGTTTTATTGAATCAGAGAAGTACCAAATCTCCCACAAGATTTAAAGACATTTGGAAACATTTTTTTTATTCTTAAAATTGCTACACTTTATGTACATGTTTAATTTTAAGCATGTGAAAAGCCCCATTCATCTCAGAGGATTAAAGTTAAGCACGTGAATATGTCCAAGCAGAATCAGGGCCTTAATTATTATCTGTATTTCCTTTGTCTCGTAACCAGAGTCAATTTTGCATGCAACGTGATTGAAGCAGCTATCTCTTTCTTCGAGGATATGGATGTTTGTAAAATTAAAACTGTAAAACGCTCTATTTCTGATAAACTTTTTATCCCTTACCTAGGAGCAAAAGTGGAGTTCAAGTTGTAGGGTTCTGCCCTCCTCTGCCCCTGTTTATATGGGGGCACAGGATGTGTGCTTTTTTTTTTTTTTTTCGCACAGCTCCTGCTGTAGCAGTGCAATATGACGTCTTCTAGTCTTATAATTTTGTTATTTTTGTTACTACCCATTGGCCTCAGGGTGTTTTTCAAGATGACATTAAACATGATCAGAACATTATTCTTGTTGCTGTTATAAATGACGCTCCAATTGTTTCTATGCATATGTTGAAGTCACTGACAAGCTCCTATAGATTCCCAAGGGAACAAGAGCTGCTCCTTCACGTTGACCAATCTCTAGTAATAATCTCAATAAGGAGTGAATATTAACAGTGCTCTGAGTCAGCAAAATGGGGTGGATTGGACCTAGAAAGATTCTAACTATGGATCCCATGGAAATCTTTGCCCCAGTGTGTGTACTACATTCCAACGGAGTCAGACACGCAGCTTTCCCTTCCCCTTGCTGACTGCTACAGGCCTCCTACTGTTAGCCTGACTTGCTGCGAGTTCTGGTAAATCTAGGTCAGGTAAAGAGACCTGTGCTGGCAGTGTGTTTGGCAGCACAGAAGTTAATGCCCAAGCCTCTTGAGCCGGTTGGTTCATCCAGGGCTAGATTATTGCAGGGGCTATAGGGGCTTAAGCCCCGGGCCCCAGCCAAAAAGGGGGCCCTGGGTGCTAGCCCCTAAAACCCCTGCGATAATCCGGCTCCACTCAGCGCTGGCAGGACAGGAGCACTGAGACCACTCCTACCCTGTTGGTGCTGGGGGTAGGGCAGGGCCTTGAAGCCAGAGGCCAGGCTCTGCGCTCCGCTCCGTCCCTGGGCTGGCTGGCCCACCCCCAAGGGTGGGAGGGGGGGACGGTCCAGCCCCTCTTCGCTCCGGGGGGGAGGAGCCGGCTGGCTCATGGCGAGGCCTCCGCTGCTCTGGCATGGACTTCCAGGGCCCATGGCCCTGGGGGGCTGAGTTGGAGGCCCCTGCACTGCATGCCAGCCAGTCCCCCATCCCTCAGGCAGACTAGTCAGAGTGGGGCAGGGTGGGAGCACCCTCTGTCTCCAGGTCCACTCCCCACTGACGGGGGGAGCCCCCAGGCCAGTTAATCCGGCCCTGGGTTCAGCTGCGAACAAAGTATGGGACAGGCTGCTGAAAAGGTTTTGTTCCAGTTTAAAATGAAAGAGGTCACTCTTCCCCTTCACAGCTGAGCAGAACTCCTCTTACATAGGCACATTAAAGGCAGAATACAATTAGAGCCAGTCAAAAATTTTACAACATTCTGATGACACATTTCCACAAAACATATTCCCATTTTTGGTGTGCTTTGTTTAAACAAAACAAAGTTTGTTATTTAAGTCTTAGGATTGAGTCTTCCACCTCTGATAACAAAGACCTGAAAAGTACATTCATGAGATTTTATCCAAATCTGGCATAATAAGATTTTAACAGTTAATTTATCTTTCATGCACATTTCTATCAATTATGCACATGTCTATCAATTAAAGTAGCACTTCAATCTTCGTCATTTTAACTAACATAGTTCATCTTTCTCATTGGCAGAGCTTGTAAAGGGCAGGAGGACTGGAGACTAAGGTGTAAACTTTGCTGTAAATAATTTTTGTGATTCCACATAAAATGTTCCCAAAATAATTTTCTGTGATCATTACCCTATAGGGAAAATACATTTTAAACAGATTATAGAAAAATGTTTTAAAAGCCTGATTTTCAACAGCTAAACATGCAGATATCTACACATGCTTGTGCACCCTCTTTAGGCTTGCAAATACCAATTCTTGTCTCCAGTAACAGACACGAATGTGCAAAATTGAAGGCATTTAAACTGTTGAAAACTAAACTCTTCATACTAGCATAAATGTTACTTGTTAGTGTTTTTTGCTGCTTATTTAAATTCTAAATAGCGATGCTCATGGTATCATTTGAGTAATTGGGTAACACTTTTCATCATGGCAAGAGCTGAGTTAAGTTATGTTTTCATATTTTATTGGTAATTGTACCTTTGCCTTTTGTACTCTCAGCTAGCATGAAAAACCTGTTGTTTACTGTCTGGGTGGCTGACAAAGAGAAGTCACCACATGATAGTTGCACATCTTTAGAAAAGTTGTATGGTCTGCTCTGTCTGTTATGTCCACTGGAGTATAGGAAGAGGAAATCTGAAGCAATCTGATCTGAGTGGTGTTTGAGGCTTTGTTGAAAAGATTCTCCAGAGACAAACATAGGTAATATAGGAATTGCAATAATGGATAAGATCCAGAGTCCAGCTAGTCCTGTCTTATCTCTGACAGCAGTCAACACCAGATGCTTCAGTAGAAGGTGCAAAAAACTTTGCATTAGGCAGATGCAAGATTATCTGTCCTCCGTCTGCGGTCTTCTGTAATCACTAAGAGGTTGAGATTGTTCTCAACATGGGAGACTGAGATCTAATATCACAAGCTTGTAAAGTTAACATTGTTATTGTCTGATACCCCTGTGAGTAGAGTGGGACTTCAGTCTATCTTTATTTGCTAAAGATAATCCTCAGTTTTAACATTCATAATTGGGTCGGAGCTTTCCCAAATTTGGGAGGTTTTAGAAGAAGGGTTTGCTTAATGCTCATCTCTCTTTATTATTTTGTAATATAATCAAGGTATTTGATGGGTGATGGATCATAATAACCTGAGAAAAGATTGGGGGAATGAATTAAGATTTAGTCTTTCTTTATTATACTTTTGTCAACTTCATTTGCTTTTCAGAATGACACCGGTGGACAGCGTAGTCTTGTAAACAAGTGGACAACATTCTTGAAAGCCAGACTCGTTTGCTCAGTAATGGATGAGGATGGAACGGAAACGTACTTTGATGAATTAGGTATAGCAGTCTAGTCTTTACAAAGCATTATCTAAATCATGTTATCTCCGTATGTGTGGAAATTTGAAAATATTATCTTCAAATGAGAAAAGATATAGTTGTAATTAAGTCATAGATACTAGGAGTCAAGGATGTCTAATATGATTCCCAGTTCTACAACTAAATTCTTGTGTCACCTTGGATAAATCACGAAGGATGAAATTATGGCCCCATTGAAATCTATGCCAAAAATCATATTGACTTCAGTGGGACCAAGATTTCACTATAAATCTCTCTGCCTCATCGTTCTCAACTCTGAAACAGGAATAATAATGCTTTACCATACACTGAAGTAGTGGGAAGTTAAATTAATGTTTGTAAAGCACTTGGAGAACTTCAAATGAATGGAGAGATGTAAATGAGAAATATAATTCTTGTTGTTACTACTATTTATGTTCATGGTATAGTTTTGCTTACAGTACTTTTAAACTCTTTTTAGTATCAGTTTTTAAATAGCACAAGACAGGTGCTCCTTTGGATCTCTTGTTAGAAATCTTTTTGGAGACTGAAGCTGTTGTTCATGAAGATGATTATACTACATACTGCTACTACTACTAAGTATAATTTCTTAGGATTTATACACACTTTTACAGCAGCAAAGCCTTTTACAAACATTAACTAACCCTTAAGACAATTGTCTGAGATTCCAGTTGTCTCAAGTCTTATTAGGGGGTCCAAAATAAATATGGATTATTAACTTCATGATCACATAGCTCATGCTGTGTGTTTGCAGACATCTGATGTCTACAGTTGTCATAGCCATGGTCATAACTGGGGAAAGTGGGCTTGTCTATGCACCACTAAGCAGATAAAAATGGCAAAGTTTCTCTGCTACCCTGAACATTTTTAACTCCATGAATAGACTGTGCAGTCTTTTGTTTTGAGACGCTAAGGACATAAATTCTATTTCAGAGAAGTTATATGTTGTTAGCTAGTAAACCACAAACAAGATCTGATTCTAACTTATGTACACTGCTTCCATACTCAGAAAGCTAGACTGCCCTCAGTGGTGTTGCTCCTTATTTTCACCAATGGAAGTGGAATCCAGAATCTCTGTGGCTATGGATTGTTACAAATATTTCAATGCAATTAGTTTGATTCAGAGTCTCCCACAGAATGTAATGGGAGTTGAATCAAATCCTAATTTGATGTTCCATGTGAGCAAGGTTATCAGAATCTGATCCTGGATCACTGTACTTTTATCTTGTGATAACACTGTATGCAATATATTGCTGGCCTCGGTCATTGAAATACAGCACAAACAAGACAAAATTCAAAATTTAGAGAATTCAAAAGTGCTCTGCTCCTGATAGCTCCAGGTCCCTGATTCATCAAACCACCCCTATTCAACAGAGCACTGTTTATCTTTAAGCATTAAGGCTTTGGGTGTCATAGTGGATCATGAGCTCCCAGTATGATGTGATGGCAAAAATGGCTAATGTAACAGTTTATCAGAAAGGAGATGGAGAGATGACTTTACTATATTGTTTTAGTACATTCACAGAGAGAAACTACCAAGTTTAACTTAGCAGAGAAAGGTATAACAAAAACCTGTGGCTGGGAGCTGAAGTTAGACAAATTCAAATTAAGCACAGATTTTTAACGGTGGGAGTGATTAATCATTGGAACAAATTCCCAAAGGAGGAGGTGGATTCTTCTGACCTTAAATTCTATGAATCTTTGAAAGCACTGAAATTTTGACTCCAATGGGACTTAAACACTTGCCTAACGCTAAGCACATGATTAAATGCTTTCATGAGTTGAGGTCCATTGAGGAGAATGGGAGAGTATGGGCACTGAGCACTTTTGAAAATTTGATCCTTTTATTTATGTGTCTAAATAGAGGCAGTTGTGTATTGAGTTCATTTGAAAATCTGGCCCAGAATGTATAAATGCTAGTTTTATTAAAGTCAGCCTTAAATATGATGGGCCTGACCCCACTTCCGGTGAAGTCAGAGACAAAATTCCCATGGAAGTCTATGTGAATAAGATGAGGCCCTAAATTTTGAGGTTTGAAAATCAAGCTAGAGCAATTATTCAACAGCTGCATTCTTTCTTTCTCACAGAGGATGTATTTCTGCTAGAAACAGATAACCCCAGAACAACACTGGTGTATGGAATTTTTACAACATCAAGGTAATTTTAAAGATTTGTAGGGGAAACCTCTGTGAGCTGTCTTAGTTCAAATTCCATAGAAACACAGAACGAAGTATTTTGTGTCAAAGCAATTGGTATTGAATGCATTATGTGCATATCCTGCATCTATTGTTGCCACCTCAGGGACATCCTTTCAATCCTGCTTATTGTCATCAGTTATGAACACAATTAATTACAATCTGTGTTGGAGTTGAACTCATTGTGCCAAATTGATCCCTGGTGTCTATTCAATAATACTGTATTTAAGATAAATTTTCCCTTTGCTCCCAGCCTTTTAAAAATATTATGGGTAATATTGAGAAAATGTTTCCTGTAAGCTCCATATGTTTACACTTTTATTAGCAAGAAGAACAAGGACATAGTGTGTGATTGACTATGGTGGCAACTGAGGATTCTCAGCGCCTCATCAGGTGTCCTTATCACCTGAAAGATCGAGCCCAGTATTCCTAAATAAATTAATGCTAATAATTTCCATTCTCAGATCTGGCACACAATGCCATGTTCTGGTATCACTGTGACTCCCAAAAGGCTCTTTTATTTCCTGTTTGCTCAAGTCTTTCTGTAATCACAACCCGAGTCTTCAGCTTTCTCTTGATCACTGACTAGAATAGTGTGACCAGATAGCAAGAGTGAAAAATCAGGACAGGCGATGGAGGGGTAATAGGTCCATATATAAGACAATGCCCCAAATATCAGGACTGTCCCTATAAAATTGGGACATCTGGTCACCATATTATTGGAAACCTGAGACACTCCATACTGCTCAGGAAATGCAGAATCATCTTGCTATAAAAGGACAGAATGAATAGCTATTTGAAAAAGTTCAAGATTTTTGTTATACCAGCAGGGATGTAGGTGATCTTACTGAGAAACAGTGTTTGTATTCTGATGTTTTAGGGTTTTTTGGTCTTGGCTCTTGTCCCAACTATCTGAACAATGGAAATTCCTGTCTGTCAATATATTTCTAATACATACCTCACTGTGGCATCTCAGATCCATATATTTCTGCCATTACCTGGACTTGGTCAAAAAAATTGAAGATTTTTGGTGAAAAATAGAGTTTTGCTGAAACTGACATTTTGGTTTGATGGGGGTTTTTATGGAAAATTTTTGAATAAAATGAAAAAAAATAATTTTAGTTGAATATTTTCACATCAGAAAAAGTAATTTCCTGACCACGTCAACCATCACAATAATATATGCCCATACATGCCAATTCTCAAGCTTATATAACAGCAAGGAAAAATGGTTTTGTTAATATTTATGTGAGGAAAAAAACCAACATTGTAGATTGTAAATAGCTGAGGCTGTCTCTATTGTTTCACTCTTTATAGCACAAGAAGAGAAAATGCCGAGACAATGTTTAACGACAAATCCACACTTACAATTATGTTATGGATTCAGCATGTCTGAATTGGAAACTTTTATCGAAGTCTCATGATATTCCTGCAGTGGAAATTCAGTTTGAGTTAAGACACCATATTAGGTGATAACAAACTGAATATGTGGTCTATTCCAGGCCCTCTAGCCATTTTCTCCCTTTACAAAAGGTTTTACACTTGTCTAGTTTTCTCTTCCCACAAACCACAAGGCTTCAGGGGGTTTTTTTACACTCTAGATTCAACACATTGTGTAATTAAACCTAGTAGGCATCATGAATTTCAGCTTGTAGCACTGCCTGTATTTTTTCACCTCTGTATATCACAAACTGAGAATAGTTAATTTTAGAAACATGCTGCAAGATAAAAATAGGTTGTGACTGAAGTGAATTATTTCTATAGTAGGAACTTTTATAAAACGAACAAAGATACAGCGTCTGCAATAATCAAGTGCATCTTTTAAAATGTATCTTATATCTCTTGTAAATTCCTGAGAAAACTTCATAAAATAAATAAATATTAATGCTTCATAAATAAATTGTGAGGAAAACAGAATATGGTTATAATACATCTGTGGGCTTTCTCACCCTAACACATGTGACGTAGAGCAATCGTGATTGCTGGGTGATGTCTTGTAGTTGTTATCTTATTTATGGACATTTTTAGCTACATCTCACAACGGCAGGATAGACGTTTTTAATTTTCAAATTTAGTTTTCAATTTTCTTCCTAGCAATTTTATCTGTTCAGTACAACAAAGAGGTATTTTGATTTTTTTCCCCCATCTCACACTTAATATTGGGAAAATCTGGAATGTTTGAACATTCAACTCTGATTAAAAATCCAAAGTGTGCCCTCTGTTACCCCCACCCTCACATTGTGCCCTTTCACACAGTGGATATAGAAGGGGACAATTAATGTCACAGCAGATGTCTTAGCTTCTCACTAAAGACCATCTCCTTCACACTGGAGGTCATCCTTAATGTGCTGGCTGCAAAGTCCCTGGCAAAGAGACTTCAAAGCACCAAGGAGCCAAGATTGAGTCTCATTCGTCTCAGACCAATGTGAAGGCACAGGACCTGTGCAGCTGGTTCATACTACTCTTATGGGACCCTGAGTTTAGTGGGTCAGAATCATAGCTGAGTCTATAGGACTAAAACATCACCACTCCTAATGAGATATTTCATAAGAAACTCTGCAAGGGGAACTTCAAGAAGTTTTCTGAGTATGTTTCGATGTAACAATGCTCTGAACCCATATTGTTTATAGAAAGCTGAGCACCGATTACAATATTCTAACTGTACTTAATTGTGATTATTATTTTAATGAATCTATCCAGATGTTTTATAAAAGGCACCTATGAGCTCTCAAGGACTGGGGGCTAGGAGAGCAGTATTCTGTTTCCAGGTTGAAAACACAGAGTATAACAAATCTTTGGTTTACTGAAGTCAGTGGTGTTTTTACCACTGATTTCACTGGGAAAAGATTATGATCTCATGTCTAATGTAGGGGAAGTCACTTAACCAATCTCTGCCTCCATCTTCCTCATCTGTAAAATGGGGATGATAATACTTTTTCATCTAATTAGGAAAATCAATGCTCTTTCTGAGGAAAATGTTACCTAACCTTACAATTTATTGCTGTGTATTTTGAGAGTAAATTTTGTTTGCAAAGTTCTTTGAAGTCCTTGAATGGAAGATGCGATAGAAGTGTGACACATTATTAAATTATAATCATGAATCATTGAACCCTTTGTGATGATGGAAAATATTATGTAAAAGATGCCCAATTGCAAATATTTTCCTTCTTTTTTCCAGCTCTGTATTTAAAGGTTCAGCAGTGTGCGTGTATCACTTGTCTGAGATCCAGACTGTGTTCAATGGGCCCTTTGCACACAGAGAAGGTCCTAGCCACCAGCTCATTCCATATCAGGGCAGAATTCCATATCCACGACCTGGCACTGTAAGTTCTAAAGCTGTTTATACAAGCCCAGCTTACAACTAGTTGTCTTTATTTAATGTAACAAAATATCATAAAGTTGGTGCTAAAGCACAGATTGTACGTTATATCTAAAGTTAGCTGTAATTCTATGTATCTGCCTACCTACCTATCATGCACATCACTATAATATCTGAGAACTATTAAAAAATCTCTCTCTCTCTTGCTCTCACTCTTTCTATCCAGCAGATAGAAGTAAATTCTTTCTTTAGATGGCTGTTACATTTTTTACATATGTGTGTATTTTTCGACAGTGAGAGACAAAGAAAGAGCATAGGCCATTAAAAGAAGCTAAGCTGAAGGGGGTTGTATTTTGTCCTGATCATTGTGATATTACATTCTGTATTTTAGGTCCAACTCATATAAGTGTGTCTCCCACACCCGTGAATCTTCCCCAGTTTTCAACAGTTTCATTGTTCTAATGAAACCTTGAGTAGCTGTGGAGGGAGGTCACGATTGCTGAGAGAGGAACAGTCTCTCAGATGACTATGCCAATCTCATGGAGGGCATTGAGGATTAGGAAAGAGACCTTGAAATGGACTGTGCAATGGATGAGAAATCATGGTGATCTGTTCATAGAAACCTGTGTTGCTATTTCCTTTTGTCTCAGTTGGGGCTCTTTCAGGACTTTGTTTCAACATATAAAGAGTTCCCACAATCAGCCTGGAGGTACTGAATGCATGGACAAACATGGCCAGGTCTGTGTCTCAAATCCTGTAAAAGTGGCCTGGTAAGGATTTTAATGTATAGAGAAATCCTGCAAGAAAAGAAAAGAAAAGAAAAGAACCATCTGCTTGAATTTTACTTCAGGAATATCAGGAGTCCTCTGTTTTCCCTGGGGGATCTGTGGAGGTTCTCTGAGATGTTTATTCTAAGACCTTGCATTTTAACTGAAGGATTGAAGTGTTATCTCGTTAACCAAAAGAGCCTTCCTCTAAACTGTTCATTAGTCACTTGAGTTAGGAACAGGCACACTGAGTCAGACCAATGACCCATCTAGCCCAAAATCCTGTCTTCTGATTGTGGTCAATACCAGGTACTTCAGAGGAATGAACAGAACAGGTAATCATCAAGTGATCCATCCCGTTGTCCATTCCCACCTTCCTAGAAAACATTAAATAGTTTTCACAGAAGTTTTAAATCTTGTGACTAAAAATCACTTACCCCTCTCAGCTACTCCAATTTTAATCTCATGATTCTTGTCTTGTCATTATTTGAAAAGTTCTCAAATCACTGTAGAGTCCTTCAGGACAGACAAAATGTACATTTCTAATGTACAAAAAAATCCATAACCTGGTTCCCTCTACCCCTACTTCCTGCCACCTACCTTTTGTGTGTGCATGTGCGTGTGTGTGTTTAGTCAAAGCATTTTAGGCCTTCTCCATATGTCTTAAGGAAAAAAAAAGATTTCACACTCTTTCCACCACCTCTTTATTTATTTATCTTTTGCCTCTCATAACACATCCCTTCAACTGCATTACTATATAATATCCCTGCAAATATAATACCTATTCTTCTTAGCGCTTGGTTCTTTGCCTGCTGAAACAGGATAGATGAGTGCCTACTATGCCTGCCATGAGCAACTGCCATTAATAATGAAGCTCTTTGGGTACATCCACACTGGAGCCCTAGGCCTACTTAAGGACGGGTAAGTCAACCTACAACCACTGTGTCCACATTGGGTGCTTATTAAGTTGACTTAAGTGCTTCCTTAAGTTGACTTAATAACACCACTTCTGAAGGTCCACTTAATGCTTAAGTCAACCTTATTAAGTCGACTTAAGCCAGTGTGGACAGGGAGCACCCTTAAGTCAACCTAATAGGCCTCCAGGCCCCAGTGCAATGTGGGACAGCTACCCACAATGCACCACTCCTCCGTCGACATAGCACCTGCCAGTGTGGATGTCTGCAGTTGACTGGAGTTTTCAGTGTGGACTCTCTAAGTCAACTTAACAAGGTCAACTTTAAGTCGACTTAAAGTCAACCTTGTTAAGTCGACTTAACAGAGCCTCCAATGTAGACGTACCCTTTGTGGGCCAGATCAGACAGTCTCCAATCCCTGTTTAGGCACCAGTGGAATTTGTAGCCTCTCTAGGCATAAGAGCTGACAGTAGTGGTGACAAAAACAGAAACTGTCTAGCCCAGTATACAACATCAGTCATTGCACCTGGGATTTGCAAAGAACAAAAGTCCCAGGGAGAAGAGAAATGTAATACTTTGTAGCTTTGGGAACATTAGTTTAGGATTTTATGATATTATTGGCTGTTAGATTTAGGACTTCCATATCACAAAATCTCTTCAGAGTTTGTTAATAAATACCTGATGTTCCACTGTGGTTGAATGGTAGCATTTTTGACTGCGATTAATTCAAACAGCTCTAATCTCGTGGGTTTACTGTTGCTTTAATTTTACTTTTTATGAAAATATAAAATAAATGGCTCATTTAACCAGGAAGTTTCATGGTCTGGTGATTAATCACATTTCAGAGTTTCTTGCTGCTTCAGGAGTATTGTATCTATGTATTTTCTCAACTGCTGTCATGTTATTCTTGGTTCATCTTATGGAGGCTTGTAAGGTATTCCAAATAGGTCTAAATGCAGTAGGGGATCAGCCAACACAAAGAAAGGGAAAATTTAATTTACAATTGTATTGAACATAGTGGCAAAAATTATCTATAGGTATCAGATATGCTGATGGACTGAGTTTGAAGGAATCTGAGAAGAATGATTCTTGGGGATCATCATGGACATCTCATTATTGGCCTTAATTCACTATGAAGGTGCAATTACAAAATTGCCAGTAAGATGGTTTGGTACATTAATAAAGGAAGGCAAAAATAGATAGTATAGCATAGGAACATGATTAGAGATGGGTCAAAACTGGAATCTCTAAACCAAAGCTCTGTACATTCTAAGGGGATTGCAGAGTTGGATCTGAATCTTCTGACTGGAATTTGCCCCTATATCTTTTCTTCAGGTCAAATTCAAATCCTAAGTAGCTGGTTTAACAGTGCTAGTTCATAAAAGGCCATGAGAACAGATATCCAAATAACCCTATGGTGAGTGTTCAGCCAAATTTTCCCACTTCTGCTACCAGTTTTTCCATGAAGGACATAACTGGATTCTAATATTCTTTTCCCAGGATTTTCCAAATTCTTCTACACAAAAGTCTTTCTACAAACACATAAGTACATGTCATTGACTTTTAGTTGTCATGTCAGCCAATCCCCATGGTGCCTCCGTTGTTCTGCATAATCCAATCCAGTTCAGATCAGGACAATAATCTCATCAATCTTGACTAAACTCTGCATTTTTATCATTTGAATGCTTCTCTGCATACCACCCAACTTCATCACTATCATTACACAAAACGTTTTCCTTGATGAGATTTCTGTATCTTGTCTCTGCTTTTCTTCACTGGCAGGAAGTTCTGTCTTTGACATCGTGGGAGGATTAAGAGTTAAATTCCATTTCCCACTGACGCCATAGCAGGTGCAGCAGCTTTGCAAATCAGACCACTTTTATTTAGCAATTTAAGTGTATATTCATCCAAGTTTGAAAAGTTTGGTCAAAATGCATTATGGGTCAGGGAGCCCTTTCCTGCAGAACATCCACTATTGGCTCCTGCCAGGATGTTAGACTTGAAAGGCAAGCAGTCTGACCCAATATGGCAAATTCTATGTTCTATGTTCTAAATCTTTCAAGTTAAACATTTTGATATATATGCACTTACAATTCACCAAAATGCCACATTTGTAAACATTTCAAATGCTTCAGCATTGCTTAAATGGAATTAAAGTAATACATTCATTTGGCCACAGTCAGAGGCTCTGCAGTCTTTGGCTGCCCTTCACTACATACCAAGGTTTCTTATTTCTTCCACAAACGAAAATTACTTATGGAAAATCTTTTATGACATATTTGGCAGCTTCCTACCATATTCAGTGCTGTTTAAGGGTTTTTTCCATTATCCAGATTTTACAGAAATAATTTTTGTGAATCTACAGCTCATTGGAAAATGTACTGTAAATAAAAGGGTTCCTCTCCTAGCTTTATTTCATCTCTAATTTATGAGGCTTTCCCAGCAGGCTACTGGTTGCAAAATATGCTACTGTGAGTGCATTTACCATGTGGCTATATCATTTGTACGGTAGGTAGTACGCCAGAGGTACACTCAAGTCTATGAAGAAGGGAAATGCTCATGTTGTACTTTGGTGACTTCTCTGTGTGGCAGTGGAGTGACATAAACTACAAAGTTTTCAGAGTCCAGTCCGTCATGGTCAAAGGAATTAGCTTCATGACACTGATATTTGGGTTGTAACAGAGGCAATCAACAGGTTCCAGAAGGCACGTCTGAGACTTGCCTGAAACAACTATCTAATTATCCATTTGAAATTCATGAGGACTTATATAACAGGGTGAGAATAAATAGGAATATTTGAATCTAGGAAGACCCAGGAAGAGGACATACATAGGATCTGTGAGGCAGGAACATAACATAAGAACAATCCGACTGCATTAGACAATTTGTTCATCCAGTCCAGAATCCTGTCTTCCAATGGTGGCCAATTGCAGGTCCTGAGAGGGAAGGACCAGAACAGGAAATTATCGAGTGATCCATTCCATCGTCTACTTCCAACTTCTCAGGAATAAAGCTTTGAAGATAGAAAAGGTACCTGCCATCTAAGGAAGGAGTGCACAGCCATCAATATCTTTGAAAACTTTAGACAATTTGGGGAGATCATGGAGGAATGTCAAAAGACAAATATAGTGTCCATCATTAAAAAAGAGAAGAAGGAGGATCTGGAGAACTACAGACCAATCAACCTCATCTCAGTCCCTGGAAAAATCATGGAGCAGATCCTCAAGTAATCCATTATGAAACACTTGGAGGAGAGGAAAGTGATCAGGAAAAGTCAGCATGGATTCACGAAGGGCAAGTCATGCATGACCAACTTGATTGCCTTCTATGATGAGATGATTGGCTCTCTGTGTTGGGGGAAAGAAGTGGACAGAATATAGCTTAACTTTAGCAAAACTTTGGGTACATACTTCCACAGTATTTTTGCCAGGAAGTTTAAGAAGTATGGATTGGATGAATGAACTATAAGGTGGACAGAAAGCCGACTAGTTTGTCATGCTCGATGGGTAGTGAGCAATGGCTTGATGTCTAGTTGGCAGCTGGTACCAAGCAGAGTGCCACAGGAGTCAGTCCTGGGACTGGTTTTGTTCACAACTTCATTATTATTTGGATGATGTGGTAGATTGGATTGATGTGGTAGATTTGCAGTTGTCACTAAACTGGGGGGAGTGATAAAGAGGCTGGAGTATAGGGATAAGAAACAATGGCTATGTCTACACTGGCAAGTTAGTCCGAATTAAGAAAGCTTAATTCGAACTAACTTAAGCCTTGGCCTTAAGCCTTAAATTAAGGGCTTCCTTAATTCGAACTAATAAATTTGATTATACCTTTCGAACTAACCCTTAATTCAAACTAGTTAGCTCGAATTAAGTCAATGTGGCCATGTTAGTTCGAACTAATTGCTTAGTTCGAACTAACCGGCACATTGAGCTTAATGCAACTGACTAATTCGAACTAAGCAAGTGCCATGTATGGCATTTGCTTAGTTCGAACTAAAATTCCAGTGGGGCCATGCTAGCTCGAATGAAGTTAATTCGAACTAACTAAAATTAGTTCGAATTAGTTAGTTCGAATTAACTAATTTGAATTAACTTTGGTAAGAGTAGACACAGCCAGAGTGACCTGGACAAATTAGAGGATTGGGCCAAAAGAAATTTGATGAATTTCAACAAGTGCAGAGTCCTGCACTTAGGATAGAAGAATCCCATTACAGTGATACAGAGTGTGGAACAACTAGCTAAGCAGCAGTTCTGCAGAAAAGGACTTGGGGGTTACTTTAGAAATGAAGTAGCATATGAGTCAATAGTGTGCCCTTATTGTCAAGAAAGCTAACAGCATATTGGGTTACATCAGTAGGAGCATTGCCAGCAGGTCAAGGGAAGTAATTATTCCCCTGTATTCAGCACTGGTGAGGCCACATTTAGAGTATTGTTTCCAGTTTACATACACATCCCACCACCACAAAAAGGACGTGGACAAATTGTAGGGAGTCCGGCAGAGTGCAATGAAAATAATTTAGGGAGTTGGGGCACATGCCTTATGAGGAGAGGCTAAAGGAACTGGGTTTATTTAGCTCACAGGAGAGAAGAGTGAGGGGGAATTTGAGAGCAGCCTTAAACTATCTGAAGGGGAGGTTCCAAAGAGGATGATGCTAGATTGTTCTCAATGGTGGCAGACGATAGAACAAGGAACAATGGTCTCAGATTGCAGTGGGGAAGATCTAGGTTGGATATTAGGAAATGATTTTTCGCTAGGAAAGTGGTGACACACTGAAACGGGTTACCAGTGGAAGTGGTAGAATCTACATCTTTAAAAGAGGCTTTTTAAGACCCAGCTTGACAGCCCTGGAAGGGATGATTTAGTTCAGGTTGATCCTAATTTGAGCAGGGGGTTGGACTAGATGACCTTCTGAAGTCCTTTCCAGACCTAATCTTCTATGATTCCATGATTTTTTTTAAGGGTGACATTGAGCTAAGTAAAGGGGAGTTCTCTAGGTAAAGGGGAGTACCCTTTGCATTTGGGGATCCTTTGTCAAGACTCACCTTACTTTTTTGTCAGT
Source organism: Pelusios castaneus (assembly GCA_007922175.1). Taxonomy (NCBI): domain Eukaryota; kingdom Metazoa; phylum Chordata; order Testudines; family Pelomedusidae; genus Pelusios; species Pelusios castaneus. Next base: position 563,262 of record ML686001.1, on the reverse strand, counting down.
GCTGGGTACCAATTTCTGAAGCCCCTGGCCCTGTGTTTCCTTGAAAATGAAAGGTCCATGAGCTGCAGAAAGCCAATTGCTTTGTTGAGCAGCAGAAAGTCGAGGAGTTGGCTGGGGCCAAGACAGGTCATGTAAACAGGTTCCCTGTACCAGCACATCACGGGTTTGTATACTGGAGCTGATTTCCCCTCTCCTGTTTTCTTCCCCACATTTTCCCTGGATACTCACAACCTATGAGCTCTATAAGTTTGGAATTACTTCCCCGTGAGGATCCAAGTAGGCTGATTGATCACAGGACTGATCAGTGAGATGGTTCATCATTAAATGTAAAGAAATGTCTGGAGCTGGATGAGGTTCTACTATCCCTGATTGCCTGGAGGGCGAGAGGGAGGGGAGAAAGGCAGGCAGGAACTGTAGGTTCTCTCTGGGGGGATTCCAATCTCCATACTCCAACCCCAAATATTGTTTGTTGAACGGGGGATGAGTCATCTGTCCATGTGGGGGGTGGAGCGGAGGAAGGGGGTCCTTTCATCAGTCAAGGAATGAAAGTGAAAGGTAGGATGGTTCTGCTGTCTCTGTACAGACAGTGAGTGAGAACTCTCACTTTGGGATTCTAGAGGACTCCTTGGCTATGTCTACACTTGTTAAAATTAGTTTGAATTAGTTAGTTCAAACTAACTAATACGAACTAATTTTAGTTAGTTCGAATTAGCTTAATTTGAACTAGGAAAACTTAGTTTGAACGAAGCAAGTGCCATTCATGGCACTTGCTTAGTTCGAATTAGCGATCCCCATTCATTTAAATGGCCGGTTAATTCGAACTAAGAAATTAGTTCGAATTAACATGGCCACATTGGTTAATTTTAACTCGTTAGTTCGAATTAACCCCTTAGTTCGAATACCCTATTCAAATTTATTAATTCAAATTAAAGAAGCCCTTAATTTGAACTAACTAAAGCCTAGTGTAGCCATGGCTTTAGTTAGTTCGAATTAAGCCTCCTTAATTCGAACTAACTTGCCAGGGTAGACATAGCCCTTGAGTTCAGAGCATCCCTGTTGTCATAGCAACATGCATTTGTAACATTTAGGATCAAGTTAGGAAGAGGGGACAGTTACTGGCAGGTAGTGCAGATCCTAATCTGAGCAAGAGCCTCCACAGCTGGGCAGCTTTGAAAATTAAGGGGCTTTGGAAGAAAGGGTCATTTTAAGGTCTTTTCCTAGCATTCTCCAGAAAGTTGCATATCCCTGGCTCTGAATTCTGTCAGTGATGTTCCTCTGATGCTTTATTAGAGATATAGGGTCCAATCCTGACCTCCCCTCATTCTTCAGGGCCCTGAAAAACACCACAACTCCAGAGCTACCTGCACTGCCCAGAGGCTGGCTGGTAAAGCTTATGCTATAGAGCAGTGTATTGTGGGTGACTTTTCAAATGTAACACAGGACATGCCTACACTAGTGAGTTTACAGTGGCAGAGCTGTACCAACATAGCCATTCTCTGCTGATGGGAGAGAGCTCTCTGTCGGCATAATAAAAGCATCTCCACAAGTGGTGGTAGCGCTGTGCGCATTACCACTTATGCCAGTAAAACTTACATCACCTTGGAGGGAGGGGGTGTTTTATTTACACCTCTGAGTGACGTAAGTCGTGGCTACGTAAGTGGTGGCGTGGACTTAGCCACAGACAGGTGCAGGGCAGGGGTATTTCCCTGTTTACATGAGTTGTGTGCAGCAGGCTAAAATTGAAGCCTGCTTCAGGAAAGCATATAAACCCACACTTAACTTTAAGCGGTGTTTTCAACCAGATTTAACTAGACTTTCTGGGGGTGAAAGTTACAGTCCAGATATTGTTTCCATTCCAGCTGGAAACCTGCCCACTTTGCAGAAAGGATGCAGGCTAACTCACCTGTGGGCTGATGTATAACTTCCAGTGTCTCCCACAAGTCCCTCTCTCTGCCCACGGGACAGAACAGTTCTCTCTCAGTTCATTGGGAAAGAAACACAGTGTGGTTCAGCTTATTGTAGCATGAAGAACTGCCTCCAGAAACGCACAGGTGAGCACTGGACCAGCGAGAAGACAGCAACACAGGAATGACTTTGCAGTATCACTCCTCACACTGGGGCTACTTTGGGTACCGAAGTACAGTGTCAAAGGGTCTGCAGAGGACTACTTGCATTTTCTCCCTTCTTGTGCACCTGGAACAATTATTATACATAGTAGAGGCAAGTACTGAGGCAGCTAAATATACCTATACATCTATTTGTGTACTACCCAGAGGCAAGATCTTTGTTTCTTTTCCCTTACCAGTCACTTGCATTCTTTGCAGTGCGAATTTTGGGAGCATAAGGAATGCAATAGCCCCAATAAGCATGAAGCATTGCCATTAGCCTAGTTCTTAAAAATAAATAAATATATTTGCATTTGTTTTGTCCCAACTGAAGGCAGTTTATAGATGTAGCTATTAGAATACAGCTCTTCCATTATTTAAATATAATCATTTTCACATGGAGTATGAAGTGATTTTTCCAAAAAGGTTATTGTGTCGCCTGAACATCAGTCAATGTTTGTAGACAGCTTGAAGACGAGAAATCCTTGATAGATGCTAAATATTGTTAAGCATTATATCAATGCTTCCTTCCAGTGTCCTGGAGGAGCCTTTACACCCACCATGCAGACAACCAAGGAGTTCCCAGACGACGTTGTGACCTTTATCAGGAATCATCCCTTGATGTTCAATCCCATTTACCCAATAAACAAGAAGCCATTAATCATTCGGACGGGAACAGACTACAAGTATACAAAGATAGCAGTGGATCAAGTTAATGCTGCTGACGGAAGATACCATGTCTTATTTCTTGGAACAGGTAAGACGCACAACAGCAGATATGCACGGAATGATTTTATTAATTCAACTTTGATGTTCTGCATTGTAGTTTTAATTCAACTTCACACCCTGTACACCCTATTGTCTTCGCAATTAAAACATAATTACTGTTTTACAAAAATATGTCTCAAGAGTTATAATCAGAATAAAAATTCAAAGAAAATAAAAAGAAAATTAGAATGTATTCACATGGTTCTCTTCAGAAACAAAACCAATATTGACATATGCAATGTATGGTCTAGATTTAGTAATCCTAAGTAGCATCTTACCCATAAGTAGTACCACCAATTTCTGTGGATTAATGTGCTATTTTACATAAATAAGAATATCAGAATCTGGCCTTTTATTGTTACTAATTATGGTCATCATCTAAGAATCATCATCTGTTGACATGTAAGCTGTCTGTGAAAAGACTAGTAAGTTGGCCAAAAATATTACAGGGGAGAAATAACAACAGAGTAAAAATACAGAACAATTTAGCAAAAAGAAAAGAGAAAACTATAATTCTACCTGTAACAGAGTTTGTAAATCTGACTAAATAATCAAAAATATTTTTAATAAAAATATTTCCTTTATAACATGAGCCAAATTCTGTTCTTAGTTAGGCCTATGTGAATCTGTAGCACTTCCAGTGAAATCAATGGATTTTTCTGAATTGACATCAGTGTAACTGACTAGTCTTGTGATTTTCATTCAGAACTATAAAGTTAAAGGCTAGTGATCCCATTTATTCTGCAAAAATATTGAGGCATGATTGGAATTGTAGAGAACGATCCTGCAGTGGGAGAGAAATAGGCTAAAGTAGCTGATCTAGGGGCTAGATCCTGCAAGACCCCTGCACCTGGAACTGCCATTGACTTAGTGGGGCTTGTGCTTGTGAAGCGTTTGTGAACTCAAGTTCTGATAAGCTACTATCTAGTCGTCGTGATAGCACTGGATAGTTTCAACTAGAAATAGGAGGATAACCCTATGAGAACAAGTTTTGTCTCTGAACATCAGATAAGTCTTACAAAAATATGAACTGCTGTTTCTGCCAACAAACTGCCATTTTGGCACATGGATTTGGGAATAGCTGTCCTTGTATTAGATGCAGGAAGTCAAGCCTAAAAATCTTTCAAATCTCTGAACTTTGATGAGGAGGGTGTGACCGGGGCCTCCTGGGATAACCTCCTGAATGTGCAAATATCAGGGCAAGCTGCAAAACAGGGGGCCAAACTCCCCCAACACTGATGGGTGGTACTTAAACCAGTCTCCCTATCAGTCACAACAGGTTTCTAGCTCCCCCCACCGGTTACCACAGAGTCTGCCAATATAGAAACAGCTCCCTTTATTGCACTCCAGCTCATCTGGCTCCCACCTAGCCACAAGGTCCTTTAAAGAAATAGGTTCTCCTGATCCCAAAGGGCCAGGCACATTACACAGAACAGTATAGGTTTGGATCTTACCTAAAATACCAAACTGATAGCCAGTCCTTTAGTAACTACAACTAAAGGTTTAATATAAAAAGAAAAGATGCAAAATATGAGAGATGTTAAAGGGTCAAAGTGAATCACATACATACAAATGATTTAGAGTCCATGTAAACCAGTTTGTTCCTCTAAAGTTTGCAGGCTTGTTCCTCTGGCAGACACCCTGCACCTGGGTGGGTCTCAGTCCTTTGTCCAGTTGCAGAGGAATAGTTCCAGAGATGGGTGTTGGCTTTAGACTGGGGACTTGAGACAAGATGGAGTTGGGTTTGCTGCCTTTTATCACCTCTGGCCTTCTCCATGCTGTGTGGCATTCTTTCCAATCAAAATGGAGTTGAGTCACATGGGCAAGTCCTAGTGGCTCAACAGGTTTATCCCTGGACCCATTGTACCTGGCAGCTTCCTTAATGGGCCATTAAGGAAACAATAGCTTTAGATATCCAGTCTGGGGAGTTTCCCAGAATCACACAGGTTGACATATAGCTATAACAAACATATTCCGAACTTCTAATACAGATGCAATTCCTACACATAAATCATATTATCATTCCCAGCAAATTACAACCTTTCTATTGGTACCAAACATGGCATAGTTCCTATGAATTATTGCAATTATGAAATATTAATATGAAGTAGTATCATAAATGGTCCCCTAAATCTGGACAGCATCACATTAAATTAAAATTAAAAGAAACTCTCTTCACTCTTATTAAAGCAAGCTCCCCAGCCACCAAAGGAAATAAGAATACAGAAAAGCTCTGTTAGTCTTCCAATGGCAAACCATCACCAAGAGCTCCCATTCACTGTATCATGATTCATTAGAATGACACGCACCCTCTCACTTTCTCTTGTGGCTAGTGTACATCATTATAAAGCATAGCAGTGGCAGAAGATGTATAGGGCTTTGTGAATTACAACATGAATTTAGCCAGTTTTGGCGCTGGCATTTTTATTCTTCTTGGCCATCTGATGCAAAATTAGTTTTAAAATTGCTTTAAGGTTTCTTGGTTCCACTTTAGTTGTCAGGTCATCAGACTAATTAAGAAAATAATTAAGAAACATTTTTCCTAGCAAGTATCAGCATTTCTAGTAGGTCTAGTGAATCCAACTACAAACTGGGGTCTTTGGATCCTTCAGGGTTTATTTTCACATGGTATCTGCTTTTCTATGGAAGAAGCAAAGGGTGCTGTATATGCTACTGTGGAAATCTTTGGAGAAATGCATATACGTGCCCTCCCTACTTATTATTCATGTAGATTAGCATCAGCCCTGTCTTAACAAAAAGAAGTCTTGATCCTTTACCAGCATAGTTTTTCCTAGCCAGTTCAGTGTTTTTAATCTCAGGGGCTGCGTCTACACTGGTAAATTAAGTCGACTTAAGCTTGGCTTAAGTCGACTTAATTTGCCCTGCATCTACACTACACTTTGCTTAAGTCGACTTAAGCAGCTTGCTTAAGTCGACTTAAGGAAAATAAAATCGACTTAATGAAAATTAAGTCAACTTTATTAAACCACCTTTCTACTCGACCTAAGCCTTAATTTGACTTTTAAAAGTCGAATTAAGCCAGTGTAGCCCTGGGGTAGCCCTAAATTGACTTAGGGCTACCCCAGGACTACACCAATGCCCTCCCTGACGGGGGGGCACAGGAGGAGCCTGGCATGCCCCCCAAAGAGCAGGGCATGTGGGCAGGGTGTGACACTGTCTGGATTTAGGGAAGCATTTATTATATTATTTTCAATGGATATCTCAAATGCTATAATCCATAGGAACTATGTTATGTTTGGTATCAATAGAAAGGTAGTAATTTGCTGGGAATTATTATACAGTTTATGTCTAGGAATTCTATTTCGATTAGAAGTTAGGAATTTGATGTTATATCCATACTTTAACTTGTGTCATTCTGGAGGAATGCCTTAGACGAGAGTGTGTGAACAACCATTGTCTCCTTAATGTTAAGGAATCTGCCAGGTGATATGGTCCCAGGGAGTAAACTGATGAGCCATTAAGGACACAATGGTTGTATTCTTTATGTCCTTAATTGCTCATCAGGATATTCCCTGGGACCATTCTACCTGGAAAATCCAGTGTGGACGCTCTAGGTCGACTTTGTAAGTTCCCCTTTAAGTTGACTTTAATTTTAAGTGTAGACACACTAAGTCGACTTAACTAAGTCGAATTAAAAGTGCAAATGTAGACATAGCCACAGATACCTTGGCATGCAAGAATGTAGTTTTCAAACGAACATTTAAATGTCAGTATAGTATTTATACTTCTGTCATTTGTCTAAACATATATTTTTTTAACTGAAGGGGAAAAAGTACTAAAGATTAATTAAGATGTCAAGCCATAGAAGTCTCCAGCTAACATAGAGTACATATTACAGTAGTTACAAAATATGGAGTAGCAATAATAATAATGTGCTTCTTTTATAAAGTGCCTGAAGTTTTTTTGAAGCACTGGACAACAATGATATTAGCTTTTCAGCGACTCTTTCCATTTAAGGCTCTCAAAGCACTTTACAAACTTTATTGAACTGAGCCTCATTATTGACAAGGCAGGTTTCAATGATGAACAACAATTTAGGATCTAATCCAACACCAGCTGGAGTCAATAAAAATATTCCCAGTGACTTGAAGTAGAAGTTAGATCAAGGCTCAAAGGAACCACTGAATATTAGCAAATTACTTCTCATCAAACTCCATTGAAGAGAATAAGTACAAACAACCTCATTTTGTCTGTTTGATAGATGTCACAGAGAGTAAAAGTGATTCAGCTAGGGCTACACCATGAGCGAGGGACTCATTAAAGGCCTTAACTGACTTGGTTATATGTGTTTACTTTTGTTCTATAATCTGCTATAATCATTTTCTAATTGTCCTTTGTGGGACACTTTGTGAATTATATGTAATCATGGATGTTACCTATTGATTTACAATTTGTATCATAGAATCACAGAAGATTTGGGTTGGAAGGGACCTCAAGAGGTCATCTAGTCCAACCCCCTGCTCAAAGCAAGATCAACTCCAATTAAACAATCTGAGCCAGGGCTTTGTCAAGCTGCATATTAAAAACCTCTAAGGATGGAGAGCCCACCACCTCCCTAAATAACCCATTCCAGTGCTTCACCACTCTCCTAGTGAAAAAGTTGCTTAGACCTCCCCACTGTATCAAAAGGATCCTTGTGGTCCCTTCTAGGTTTATGGGTCTATGATTCCAGTTTAGTGCACCATTCAAAGAGTTAAGATTACAGCCACAACTACTGAAAACAATTATGCTTGATTTCCTGTGATAAATACTATTTCTAATTTCTGCTAGCCAATTTTTTTTTATATTACAATTCCTGGGTGGTGCAGAAATTCTGTCTAAGATGCTACTAACTTCCTAGCTCTGCTTTAAAACAAACAGATATAACATAGGCACAGCACCTCTCGACCCTTGTACATATGAATGATCAAATTGCTGTCTCTGTGTGGAAAGACTCTATACCCTTCTCCTTTGCTCTGTGCTCTCTGTGAGGCTTTGATAAAGATATTAACAGTCAGAAGAAATGCAGAGGGGGATTTACTTTTATGTCAATTCATCCTGGCAAATGCAAAACCCACATTGTATAAAAGTTTCATTTGATAATTTATCGGGAGCCTGGAGCCTCTTGGAAACAGAGACTGGGACTTGGCACCTGGTGACAATTACACTCAGCCTCTCATGGGGTGTGTCTACACTTAAAAGTTTGGTCTACTTAAGGAGGCTTAAGTCGACCTAAACTACTCCGCATCCACACTGGGCTTTCCTTAAGTTGACTTAAGCATTTCCTTAAGTTGACTTAAGGAAAAGTTAAGTCGACTTAATAACACCTTGTTTTAGATCAATTTAACACTTAAATTGACCTTACTAGGTCGACTTAAGCCAATGTGGATGGGGATTAGCACCTAAATCAACCTTATTAAGTCGACTTAAACTGTTAAATCAACTTAATAAGGTTGAAAAGGGGCTATGTCTACACTAGAATTAAGTCGACTTAACTTTTCTAGTGTAGGCATAGCCATGGTGAGTTACTGCAGATGAACTGAGATGTTGCCAGTCACGTCTGTTAGTGACCTGTCTCATGCTGCAAACTGAAGTGTTTTATGTCTTGCCAGCTGCAGAGCCCACAAAATGTTTAGTTCCCCCCTCCTCCTTGAGATCCTCAGGTATAAATCAGTTCCTGAGTGCCAGTGAACAATAACAGAAGCAGCTCTAGGAACCCTGGTGTTTTTCATCAGGTAGTCATGGCACAGGATGGGTAGAAGCAGTCATGTCTTCTTTTGTCTACTAATGTGAAATAGATACAATATTTCCTTTACGCCCTCCAATCAAACTTGCAGTGAGCGTCTTTGCCAAGAGTTAATTTCAGTACAGTACGTCTTTTCTAGGCTATGTGACTAGTGAAACGAATCCCATCCACCTGGATTGTGCTTGCAACATTACACACAGCTTTTCAAATGAAAGGATCTCCCATTAACATTGTGCCTTCCATTCTGAAGAATCCCAAAGCACTTTACAAAACCAGCCAGACTGATGTGAAGACTTGACACAATGGGGAGTCTCTTTATCCACCACTGAAATGGAGCTTCCTTTGGGGTGAAAAGTAGCACCTGCTTAGCAGTAGATAGCAGTGCTACTAATGACAGGATAGAATACCTTATCCTCCCAATAGAAACCACAGCTGTAATTAGCAGGGCACAGTGTAATTACCTATTTGCATATTTGACAAGGACAATGAGGCTAATGTCCCTTCCTCTGTGCAATGGGTAATTACCGAGCTTGGCCAAGCCCTTGAATTTAGGTCTCTTCTTCACTTACTTTGCTTCTCTGCTAGGCCTGTGCCTGTCTAGTTTTGTAGCTCATAAAGCATTTTATTTCCCTTGCATTTTATTTTAATCACGTTACTCCATTCATCTATGCCACAAGCCTCCAATTTCTCCACTTAACCCCTGGTAGGTTGTTTTCCATTTTCATTTTAAGAAAGGCATGAAGACATTTTCCTGAGATTAATATTTATTTGTTAAGCTTGCCACCTACCATTTGCACTGCGTAAGTCTGTACGAAGTGCACTATATTGTGCAATCATGAGACTATGAATGTTTTCTTTATTGCTGTTGGTTTTATGAAAATATTTAAGTACCTGCGTCAGATTCAGGCACATTCAGCAGTCATTGGCTATCCTTAAGTATTTTCTCAGCTCCTATAAGGTATGATGTCATACAGCTTTTGAAAAGGGGGGAGGGGGCTAAATGACTATTGTGAAAAGGTGTTTCGTTTTTCAGGATGATTTAACACAGTTTCATATGTTTCACTTGGGCTGTGTGCATGTGGTTTTTGTCTACAGTTGTATAATGCTTGTTCAATGTTTCTAATTATCTTTCCCATTCTTGTCCAATTGTTTGAACCCTTCATTTGAAAGACTGGTTCCACTTAGTGCTTTCAGAGCATGAGTTTATAATATGGATGCCACATATGTGACTAAATCCCTTGTGTACTTGCTTTTGCGGTATTACATGATGGCTGCCTTTTTGGGAAGACTAACCCTTGTTGACAACAGTAGTATCCACCAATGGAGAAGGAAGCCTGCCTACCTTAAATTCACTAGTTTGAGTGTTGTATCTGAGCTCTGGAAGATGGTATTATGCCACGAGTGATATGACAGGCAGCCCGTTCCCTCAGTCCACTCATGAATATTGAGCACATAATTCAGAATGTTATGGCAATCAGCTCCTCCAAAGTGTTTTACCGTTACAGGCATTTTAGGAGTTGCAAATCCATCCAAGGTCTGTATCTTGAGATTCCATACTCTGTTCTTACTCAAACTCATATTGACTTTCAGGAGTTTGCCTGAAAATAGAGTGTTTAGACACTAAATTAAGACCTCAGTATTTAGTCCAGTAATTCTTTGCACTTACACATTGCTCTTTGAGATTTACCTCAGAGTGTTTAACAGATGGTTCATTAAGTTTCACAGCAAGTCTTCAAGCTGGGTGAGTGTTAAATTGATTTCAAGGTGGGGTGAATTTAGACATAGAACAGTTAAGCGCCTTTGACCAGGCAATGCTGCAAAAAAGTGATGGAGTTAGAAAGGGAGAACCCTTGAAATGCTAAGCAACACAACCACTCCTATCGGACTCTCAAGAGCTATCCCATGACTTAAAGGGTATCCACCAGAATTTGGACATCATGGAAAACTTATTCTTTTTGGGTATATTTATTTTTATAACATTCAAGTCAATTCAATGCTTGTGAAATGTGTACTATCACTGACCTCAAGACATGAGTTCACAGACTCCATCTGCCCTCACTACAGGTACCACAAGGGAAAGAGCAGTATAAGTTCCACCCACTATTCTACCCCTCAACATGAGGGAGCACTTCTAAGGAGAACACCTTTAAGTGAGATCTTCAGCAGGGTAGCAGTTAGCGCCAACTATGAGGGTGGTTTTGATGATGTGGACAGCTAGCCCTTTGACTCATCCTTCTTTGTGGGACTGTTCGTTTGTTTTATGTTTTTTTTTTTGAAGTTAGCAATACTGGCCACAGAGAACATTTTGGAAAAGCCATGATGGGTGGAAATTTGGAAAGAGAGATGTAAACTCAAATCTCTGATGTTGAACCCACTGTATTTCAGCCAAACCGCTCTGCACTTGATATCACTGTTCATGAATTTTTACCTCCTTTGTCACACACCATGTAATTAGCTGGTGTAAATAGGCATAACTTAATTGGCTTCTATAGGACTCTGCTGATTTGCACCAGCTGTGGATCTTGTATCTCGTTTATTTTTTCATTCACATTGTTATTTTTTTATGTTTTATTTTTTGCATTCTTCACAGTGTCTCTCTCTTTCTCTGTTTGTTTTCTCCTCTCCCTACTCCACATTCCATTGCCAAACCTAAGGGATGTTTGCTCTTTCTTCTCTTGCTGCTCATCCTTCCCAATCCCTCATAAGGGGCTTGTGATCCTATTAACATTTGAGTTCAACTCAAGCTTTGAAACCCATGTTGTCTGAGAAGATTTGGCATGAAAGAAACTACATTCCCTCATTATTTATTATTTGTATTACAGTTGTCCAAAGGCCTCGGACAGAGACCCCTAGTGTGCTCGGCACTATATAAACACAGAGGAAGACATGTTCCCTGTGCTGAAATAAGTGTCAAAAACAACAGGAGAGAAGAGAGAATGAGGTTAACAATAAAATCATGTTGTTACATAGATTAACTATATGCTTAATCCACTTTTTACTGAAGTCAATAGGAGTCTGTACTTCAATAGGCTTTGGATCAGGCTCTGTGTATGTGATTAGATTGTTCCAAAGAGTTTGATTTATATTTGGGGATTCAGATTAATCCCAGACTCAAAGCAAAGCTCAGAGATCAATGTTGTAAGGTTTGTTGAATCTAAAATTGGTGGGTTTTGCCCAAACTTGTAACTGCTATGTAAACAAGAACACTGCTTCATCTTTGGAACTAAACTCAGTAGTTCCAGAAATTGTTATTTAGATGGTTGTTTTATCAGTCAGCACACCAGGCACTGAACCAGGGACCTGCAGGCACACATAACACACACAGTGACCACTCGTTAGAGAATGATAAAACCAATGATTACCAATGTCGTGGATACTATTAATTGTGGGGCAGGAAAGCAATCACCGCAGTTTACTTTGTTAGTGTAGGTGGCTGTAATATCTAAAGAAAAGGTGAATGTCTCTAGTCCATCATGGAAGTTATTAGGTATCAATTATCAATTAAGATCTGCAGAGTTTTGTCTGCATTTGAAAGAAGCTGATATACAGCACTTGACCTTGCCAGAGTGGTGATAATGCTCATGTTGTAGAGAGAATGATAAGGGAAGAAGTGGTCCATTATGTTAAGAGTTGGACTAGATCCTGAGAGATGCTGATATCAGTGGAAGTTGCAGGTGTGCACTTCTCTGAATTTTGCCCACTCAAATGTGTGGAACAGGGAAGAAAAAAAGCATAAAACAGTGGAATCATGGGTGTCATGAAGGTCACCCGTTTAAGGAACCATAGCAGGAGATGAAAGTGATAGTTGCAGAGAAAGGTAATGTGTAAATGAGAATTTGCTTTAGAAAAAGAATGAAGTGGTGAGCCAGGAGATCAAATTTTCTTAATTTTCTCATGCAGAAAATAACTTACAGATGACAGAAGTTGAGGGTACTGTAACTCCTACTATCTCAGGAGACAACAGAGTCCTGTGGCACTTTTAAATAATAAATCTGTTAGTCTTTAAAAGTGCCACAGGACTCTGTTGTCTTTCTACAATAGACTAACACGGCTACCCCTTTGGAATTTATCTCAGGAGAGGAAGGCTGCTTTTTTGGTTCACATTCTATGGAGCTCATCCAGGAGACCACCTGTTTGAAGGAAGGTTGCACCTACTTACATGGGTATTGGCACCTACCGCAGCAAGCTCAAATATTGCTTATTACTTACAGAGACAAATGTAAGGCATGAATCTGCCATGTAACTACACGTACATTCTAGTGGTTAGCAGACCAATGGCTTGTCTCCTAATTTAGTAGCACGAACATGTTCTATGTCAAATTAATCTTTGGAATGACTCTAGGGAAGTTAATAGAGTTGCTGCAGGAAGGAAATTGTCCCTCTGTTTGTTTGAATTTGGTAAGTGCTTGTGAACATAACAGACTTCCATTCATTCTGTGTCTTCTTCTATCTTGCTTGTGGAACAATAGTGCCTGGAATACACATCAGACAGTGTAATTTTGCATACCCCTTGTGTCCATTGCTGTTTTGCCATTATCCTTCCAACTTTCCTTTTGACCCAGGAATTCAATTCTATTAATGGAAGTGAACACTTAAGATTTTCAATAAAACTCACTGTTCTTATAGTCTATAGTTTTTTAGGAAGGCCTGGGAAAGCCATCTGGGGACAATTATTTTTGTTTCACTCACACAGGAAAAGTCTGAACAATAACAGCAAACCAGTTGTTGTCTTGTTGGGATACATCCCACAGACCATACATTGCTGGGGAACGTGCCCACAGGCTAAGGTTACTCCTTGCAAAAAAAAATATTTTTAATGAACAATTTTCCACTGTCATGCTTTATCTTGCATAAAATACCTTGAAAATAATATAGCAGGACAAGTAAGCACAGTAAAACAATGCAGGGATTCCCTTCTGAATGTATTTGGAGACACAGATTTGGAGACATAGGTGTTAAAATAATATTCAGACAAAAGGCAATATATTGAGATACAAATGGGAAATATTGTCCTAAACTTGTCCTGTTCTAATCAAAGTATTGCAGCAGCTAATGATACAGGATGCGGGGTCACACGCATGGACACACGTCCCTGAATTTGTGTGCTCATATCAGTGCTTAGTCATGTAAATGCCTATGTTGCTCTCCTAATGTGAGTTTTGATTTCAGAATCCCATTTCAGGGTTTGCGCATTGAAGACCAGTTTTCAATGTGTGGTACAGATTACTACGTAGCTTGAATTCATTTACTTCTGTATTCAGACCCACACTGCATGTGTGAAGGTAGGAAAGGTTTCTAGCAAATGATCATTTGAGTATTTTACATCCTGTGAGGTTTACAGGACACAGAATGGGCAGTTGAGAGCATACTGCAAAAATCATGACAGTATAATGCCTCCCCACCAGTGTTGTCTGATACTGTTTATCCTGCTAATGAGAGAACAAAGAACATTGCTGAAGAAAGTCATAACACAATCGTGTGAAGGAAGTAAGAAGGAGAGGGTGTAGGGACAGATTAAGTGTACAAGCTACATATATTCATGACTGCTTGACTGGCTTTATAGAAGGAAATTTTGGTGTCTTATCCACACACTCTCAGCTCCACGGAAGGACTTCCAACAGCAAGTAAATCTCTTTCAGGTCCTCACAGATTTGCTAATACTGGCACCCTGTCCACAACACGATGGTGTTATCAAAAGATTTAGTTTCAAGAAAGTTTCTTTGGAAGGAACTGATTTATCACATCATTGCACAATTAGGACAAATGATATCCACAGAACAAAGTCTGATGAAATATTCATGGCTAACAATTATTGAGCACGTACAGTTGATAGGTATACCTTTATTTATATATGTTGGCTTCTTTTGGTTTCTTGATTTAATGTTAAAAAACCAGTGGGCTTTAGGCATGGGGTCAGGGGGTCTGAAACCAAAGTATGCCTATCTGATGACATAGGGGGGAAAGAATGACTTAAATTATTTACAGGAGCCAACTTGCCTTCTAGCTCCAGCTACAGAATTTATTCATTGACCCTAAAAACAAAATCAAAAGTCTCCCTCTTTTGCTTTCTTCTGTCAACATCATAGATTGGCTGATGGGAAACTCAGATCACCTCCCTATCAGCAGCAATGCATAGGAGCTCTCTCTCTCTCTCTCTCTCACTCGCGCGCGCGCACACACACACACTACAGCTCTAACATTTTACAAGCCTACACAATTCAGCGTTATTATTAAAACATTTCAAGACAAAAAGGGATACAATCTCCTTGATCTTACTCTTCTGTGACAACATGGAACAAAATAAGCTTGTTACAGTCAGTCTGAGTTCTAAGTTTTTCCTGACAAGATGACCCTATAGCCCTAGTCTATCCCAGTAGTAGTAGTCTAGACTACAAGGAAGCAGTGTGATTTCCTTGCTTGAGTACACAATGTATACATTGTGCTAGCTGCCATTGAGCTATCAGGCATATAAATTACACTGTAGCTTCAGAAGCACAGGTAGCAGCAGGAAAGGCACAGCTGAGTGCTACTGAGCCCAGACCTGCCTGGAACTGGTGAGTGCCTACATAGCAGGATTCAGCCATGCTACAGCAGGCATACTGCTATTTATACGCACACAAGCTTTATGACAGCTAGCATGAGCTACGTGTACTTGAGCAGAAGAATCACACCCCTAGCTCATAGTGTAGATATAGCCCAAGACTCATGGTCTTCTAAAAAGCCAAAATTGTCCTGTCTGAGCAGCATAAAGTTAGCAGCTAATATCATCTTTCTGATCTATCATTCTCACCATCTCATACCTCCTTTGAGTCCATTTTCTGACACTGCCTTTTCCGCGGCATCAAATTCAAGTCTTTTTTCCCCCTACTTTAAAGGCCGTGGCCCAATAGAGTCCTAGTCTATGAGTAAGGCCTCCAGGTGCTATGGTAACACCCGTCATAATAAGTAACTAATCAATCTCTCCCATTTGATCTGTTCCTGGCTCATATTGTGTCATCTCAAACACCAATTGCCATTCTGCCCCTTTAACACAGAAGAACCTCCCTTAACCAATCCATAAAGCAACTGCATTGCCCTCCTTCAAAGCCCATCTCAATATCCACTTTAAATGTAATGCTGGCAACTTGATTTTGGGGACAGAGATTGCATCCTGCTGTGGGTTTTTATAGTCCCCCTGTGGGAGAGCAGTTTTTGTACAGTACTCTTGTACAGCCCTGATTTTTATAGAATCATAGATTATGGTTGGAAGGTCTTCCAGTCCAACCCCCTGCTCAAACCACAATGAAATCCAACTAAATTTTCATGTAAATCAAAGCAGTGATTCCTGCTGTAACATAAGGCCCCAATAATGGATGGAGCACAATAACCCACACTGGCTAGGGCTTGCCTCTCACCCATGTTAAAATTGATTCCTGCACTGAAATTTGTACCATGCAGGTTGGTTACACATCATTAGTTTCCATTATATGTTGCTATAAATTGCACATGAAATTCTGCATTGTGTACACGTCCCCTTTTAATTGTTTGTCTTGTGTCTTTAGATTATAAACTCTTCGTGGCAGGTGTGACCTCTTCCTCTGTGTTTGTATGGCACTGGTAAAGTGGGACCTAATTCTGACTGGCCTCTTTTGGTGCTTTAAAATAATAATAAATGAATAACTAACTAAATAAATAAATATCTGACCATGACCTAATCAAAAAGATGTGAGAAAAGTCTAATACATCTATTGTCTGTTTGTATGAATCATACTCGAAAGAGTTATTACCAATCTTTTAAAACCAAACGCAAAGATATTGGGTTCATTATAGGAGTAACTGGATGAAGTTCTATGGTCTGTGTGTTACCTGAGGGTCAAACTGATATGATCTATGTCTCCAGGTCTTTAAATCTGTGAAATTATGAAAATCATTTTCACCCTTCTCTCCATTACGCTTTTTTTTTCATTTGGTATTTTTTTTAGATGGCCGGAAATCATCTATTCTCTCTCTCTGTATTCCAGATCAGGGAACAGTCCAGAAAGTTGTTGTCCTGCCCACCAACTCTTCGACAAGTGGAGAGCTCATTTTGGAAGAACTAGAGGTTTTTCAGGTTTGTCTCACTCCATCTTTCATTCCTCCAACATGTGTATTCACACAAACACTTTAGTTTCAAAGACTTTGGCAAGGGTGACTAGAATTTGATAAAAGATTAAATAAATTAGAATAATGTCAGCTTGATGCCCTCAATTAAGGAAGTAAGAATAAGGTGATGTCTAATGTACTGGGGAGTATAAATAGGCTTACCATTTTTTTCTGCATTCAATTTGCTTGTTTTTCTTATGTTGTCATCCTGGCTCAAAGGATTTTGATAATTACATTTTTAAGCGATCATGTTATACTGGAGACTTTTATCATTGGCATCACATATTGAGACAGCAGCCATTTGCAGCTGGAAGCTAAGTTTTTCTTTCTTTTTCCCCTTCTTTATTTCCTTCTTTGATTATATGATAAGCTGTCTGATTATCAACACAGATTTGATGCAAAACTGGTATTGTTTTTGCTTTGCTCCAGTTCTTTAAAGTCAGATGTCACTGGAGTTGAAAAGCTTTAGGCCTAAATCATGCTAAGCTGAAAAAGTGGCATAAACCATTAATAAGGGAAAAGATATTTAAACAGTCACTGTCAATCATTCTAGCATGTAGCTGCTTGTTAGAACAATAAGAAACTTTGTTTGCCCTGCTGGTGAAAGCTCTTTCGCTGTTATGAGTGGACTGCAATTTACCAGGGATACTCAGGGCAAGCAGTGATGCTCAGCTACAAGCCTGAGTAGCAATCTGTAGTGAGTTGCCCTGCACACAGGTGAGCTCAGCCTAGTGTGCAGAAAGACTTGGAATCCTTCTCCCTATGGTGTGGCTAACTTGCCATATTATCAGATGTGGAAGAGGCAAAGTCATGGCCCCATATTCTCCCAGCCTTCTTTTAAGGTATACCAGAGAAGAATAACCTGTTCTCCCCTGTGACAGAGGCCATCCCTTGTGCAAGCCATACAAAGAAGTACTGTCTGTGCCCACCCTCCTCCTCTATACACCCTCAAAAAATCCTGCCTCAACCCAGATTGTATAGTCCCTTTGTAGCCCATGCTATCTATGAATTTAAATGGTCTTGTTAGGCCTTTTGTGGAAGAGCGAGTCTATTTTTTTTAAAAAAATATACACAAATAGTATCATTTTATGGAACTTCTTTCACCAGAAATATTATTAATTCTGTTTACATCAGGGGAAACTGAGACAGGGAAAGGAAGGACTCATGGGACATCTGTGCCAAAGCTTGGGAGAGAACTCAAGATCATGACTGCTTGGTCCTCACAATCATATAACATTTCATTCTGAGCCCTCATCCTATCATAAGCTCTGGGCTCAGGACATATGTACTTGGGTTGGCGCTTTACTAATGACTCTCAAAATAGAGGGGAGAAGGGTAGCATAGGTTCAGTCTTTTGAAAAGTAGCTCTGAGAAAGTGTGTTGTGTTACTGAATTTTGGAAACTGACACCCAAAATGGAATCTGGCAGATTCCAGTGAGAAAGACAGCTGGAGCAAAGTTATTTAATCTTCTCTTCCTGCAAGAGACAAAGAGCCCCAGAACAGCACTGCTGACACAAAAGGGGGACATTTTGATGTACTTCTTTGTACATTAAAATGAGACACTGATAGAATTGTTCAAAGGAAGGAAAGAAATAGACAATCCAAGCTTCCTCCACACTGAGCTGAGCTCTGCAAATTTACTGCCCATTAGACATGATCTGGCAGCTACAGCCTTATTAATCTGTCTATTTACCCTTTACAGCTCTGTCAATATGTCTCATTTCTCACTTGTTAAAGCTTTATTACTCCAGTCCTGAGCCCCAACATCTGCCAATGAATTTATCTACTTCAGGTCATTATATGTCCCCCACTACTGTAGAATTATAGGGCTAGAAGGGACTGCAGGTGTCATATCATCTAACCCAAGATGCAGGATTTGTTGTGTCTAAACCATCCAAGACAGATGGCTACCCACCTCCTTTTGAAAGACTCCAGCAAAGGAGCTTTCACAGCCTCCTGCAGCAATCTTTTCCATTGTCCTACTGTTCTTACAGTTAAGCCATTTTTCCTGAGATGTAAACTAAATCTGTTATGCTGTAGTTTGAACTTAATGCCTCTTGTCCTGCCCTCTGTTGCAAAACAGAACAACTTTTCTCGGGTAGCATGTGAACACCCAATAATCTTTAATGTATCTGTCTAACAACATCCCTGTGAGGAAAGGAAGTACTCCTATCCCCCATTTTCTAGCTGGGGAGCTGAGACACAGAAAAACTAAGCAACTTGCCCAAGATCACACTGGAAGCCTGCGGTGGAACATGGAATTGAACTCAGCTCTCCCAGTGCTTATGTACTCAATTCTGAAGTACTATAGCATCACACTTCCACTTTTGAATGCCTTCCAAGTGCTGAAAGATCCTTGCTATTCCAGTCCTGAGCCTCCACGCAGCTCCTCCTCTAGTGTGCAGCACTTTGACTATGTCTACACTTGTAAAGTTAAGTTGATTCTGTTAAGTCGACTTAACAAGGTAGACTTTAAGTCAACTTAAAGTCAACCTTGTTAAGTCAACTTAACAGTAGACATAGCCGTCCACACTGACTTTAAGTCGACTTAATAAGGTCGACTTAGTGCTATTCCCCCGTCCACATTGGCTTTAAGTCAACTTAAGAATTTGACTTTAGGCTTAAGTCAATCTTCACAGGTGGTGTTATTAAGTCATCTTAAGCTGTTATTAAGTTGACTTAAGGAAGCGCTTAAATCGACTTAATAAAAGCCCAGTGTGGACGCAGCTTTGTGTAGGTCGACTTAAGCATCCTTAAGTCGACCTAAGTTGCCAGTGTAAATGCACCCTTTGATCCTAACCTACCACAATGGTATTCTTCTCTTGTGATTACCATAGTATATCCTTGATCCCCCAAATAATGATTACCATTAGTGTGGCCATTACTAATACCATTAATTTTGATGAGAATAATGAATTGTTTCATTGGTTTAACATAGTGGATGTAATAACTCCTACGAGTGTGCTTTAGCATTCGGTTTGACACTCCACACTGCATACAGTAGTGTGCAGTGTCCTCTGAGTATGCTAAAGAAAAAACAAAAATTCAGTAACCCAACACATCATTTGTAATGTTGGCATTTCTTGTTGATAATTTAAAACCATGTGTTGGACAGTAACCAAGGGGATGCACTGTAGACATAGTGTAGAAGAAATATTAATTCTCCTTGTCCGGCACATGTGCTAATTATATATGAGCTGTTACATGATTTCCGCATGCTGTTCCCTTACAAAGAGAGAGTGATGGTTTGAAAATGCATACTGCCTATCTGTAGTGGTGAGGCAGCTCCTAAGGGCAGTTCAGCCAGAAGTGTGAGAACACTTGTTAATGTATATGAGTCAAGTCCAGAGGGTTGTACAGACAATATATTTACTGACTCCAACTTTGTGTTTATATCATATTTCTTGAGTTGTGGTAAAAGATGATTAAGTGTGAATAACATCCTATCAAAAGCCTAGAAAAGAATGGCTTAATCTAGAAAAGACTATGGCTTACCAAACTGTAAAGTTTAATGTCACAACATCATAAATAAAAGAAGACATTTAAATTTGATTTGTCTTTCAGAATAATGCTCCTATAACGACAATGAAGATTTCTTCTAAAAAGGTAAAGAACAGTGGAACACTCATTCAATGGTTATTACTGGAGGACAACATTAAATAAAGATCCTAATAAAGCTAACTATGACAGATCTTCAGCGTAGCGCCATTAACTTCCAAATAACACTTGCTAAGGATCCAGCAACATCAGGACAAACACTTGCTAAGGATCTGTTCCAGCGTCACTAGTCCACTATTCATTATTTGTTGTTTGCAAAAGGGTCAACTGTCCAACTAGGGAACAAAAAATTTACCATAGAATCAATCACATCACAATCCATAGACTGAAGCTATTTGTCTGAACTATTCATTCAGTGCATGGGCAGCACAGGAAAAGTAGTACTGAGCCTACGATGAACTTGTGTCTGTCTAGCTCACTCATAATGAATATTTTACCATGAATCATTAATAATTATTATGGTGGTGGTGATCGTAATCATTGTGTGACTGCACAACCAAAATAAATGCAGCTCAAATTCTGTTTTAAAATAATTTAAATATACTAAAATGGGCCCAAGACTTTATAAAATTATGAAGTCATTAACTACTTTTTAAGAAATTAAACTCTGAGATTTACGAGCATTGTCAAGAACAAACCATGTCAAACCAACCTGATAGCTTTCTGTGATAAGGTAACAAGCCTTGTGGATAGAGGGGAAGTGATAGATGTGATATATCTAGACTTTAGTATGTCTATTGATAAGGTCTCGCATCACCTTCTCATTAACAAACAAGGGGAAGTACAATCTAGATGGAGCTACTATAAGATAGGTACAAAACTGGTTGGATAACCAATTCCTAAGGGTGCATCTACACTAGTAAATTAGGTTGCCTTAAGCAGGCTTAAATCGACTTAATTTACTCTGTGTCCACACTGGAGTTTCCTTAAGTTGATTTAAGCTGCTGCTTTAAGGAAATCGACTTTAATGCTTAAGTTGATAGTGTGGATGCCCGAAGTTGAGTTACAGGGTAAGTCGACTTAGGGCAGGGGAAAAAGGGAGTCCCTGCTCCGTTCTCCCCAGGAAGCCACTAGCGGTTCGTCCCAGCTCCCTTCTCCCTGGGACCGCTCACGTCCTGGGGAGAAGGGACCGTGGGGTTCCCTTCTGGCTGGGACCCCAGTGGTCCCGGCAGAAGGAAGCTGCTGCTCCCTTCTTGCCGGGATCACTCAGGTCCTGGGTGGAAAGGAGCCGTGGGGCTCCCCTCTAGCTGGGACCGCCGGGACTGCTGAGGTCCCGGACAGAAGCCCAGCCCAGCTCCACACTCCCTTCTCCCCCGGACCACTCTGGGGCTTGCTGTCTCAGGGAGAGCCAGGCCTACGCAGGGCTGGCTCTCCCCAGGATGAGCCCCCATAGCCAAGGATCCAAAGGAGCCTCCCTACCCCTGGACCTAACTAGTTGACTTAGACAGTCTAGTGTAGACTCTCTGAGTTGACTTAGTAAGGCCAGGTTTAAGTCGACTTAAGAATCCTGTGTGGACTCTCTAAGTCAACTTAATAAGGTCAACTTAAAGTCGACTTAGTAAAGTCGACTTGGTAAAGTCGACCTAAATTTCTCAGTGTAGACATAGCCAGAGAGTTGTATCAGTGGTTCACAGTTGTGCTGGAAGGGCATAACAAGCGGGGTACCAAAGGGATTGGTTCTGGGTCCGGTTCTGTTCAATATTTTCATCAATGATTTAGACAATGGCATAGAGAGCACACTTATAAAGTTTATGGATGATACCAAGCTGGGAGGGGTTGCAAATGCTTTGGAGGATAGGATCACAATTCAAAATGATTTGGACAGGCAGATGAAATGGTCCGAGGTAAATAGAATGAAATTCAATAAAGACAAGTGCAAAGTACCCCACTTAGGGAAGAACAATCCATTGCACACATACAAAATGGAAAATGACTGCCTAGGAAGGAGTTCTGTGGAAAGGGATCTGGATGTCATAGTGGACCACAAGTTAAATATGAGTCATCAGTTGCAAAAAAAAGCAGACACCGTTCTGGGAGGTATTAACAGGACTATTGTAAATAAGACACTAAAGTAATTCTTCCGCTCTATTCCATGCTGATTAGGCCTCAGCTGGAGTATTGTGTCCAGTTCTGGGTGCCTCATTTCAGGAAAGATGTGGAAATATTGGAGAAAATCAAGCGATGAGCAACACAAATGATTAAAGGTCTGGAACATTTGACTTATGAGGGAAGATTGAAATAGCTGGGTTTGTTTAGTCTGGAAAAGAGAAGAATGAAAGGGGCCTGATAATAGTTTTCAAATACCTAAAAGGTATGAGGAGAAGGAAGAAAAATTATTCTCCTTAACTGCCTATGATAGGACAAGAAGCAATTGGCTTAAATTACAGCAAGGGAGGTTTGGTTGGACATTAGGAAAAAATTCCTAACTGTCAGGGTGATTAACCACTGAAATAAGTTGCCTAGGGAGGTTGTGGAATCTCCATCATTGGATGTTTTTAAGAGCAGGTTAGACCAGCACCTGTCAGGGATGGTTTAAGATGGTACTTGGTCCTGCCATGATTGCAGGGGACTGGACTCAATGACCTCTCATGGTCCCTTCCAGTTTCTATGGCTATGTCTACACTTGGTCAAATAAGTCGACTTAGCATGTCCACACTAAAAAATTAAGTCAACTTAAAGTGGATCGTGTCAAATCGACGTAGAGTGTCCACACTGGACACCTAAGTCGTCTTCTTGGGGCTAGGTGGACCTGGGACTGGTCCACAGTGGCAGGGAGGGCACCCCTTGCCAAGTGCCAGGGGGCTCAGCATTTGCCCCTGCGTACAATGGGGGCTGAGCAGGACAGGGACACTAGCAGGGCATAGAAGTGGGGTGGGCAGGGCTGTGTCCTGCCCTGTAGGGGAGCACACCAGGCTCTGGTTATGCCAGCCACCCTGGCAGGGAGGGCAGTGGGGGAGCCCTGGAGCCCTTTAAGTCAACTTTAAGTCGACTTAGAGCTAATCCGCGTCTATACTGGCTAAATTGACTTTATAAAGTTGACTTTAAACTAGGTTTTATAAAATCAACTTTAAATTTCCTTAAGTCGATTTAAGCAGTAGCTTAAGTCGACTTAAGCAGCATCTTAAATCGACTTAAGGAAATTGTAGTGTAGATGCAGATTAAATTAAGTCAATTTAAGCAAGCTTAAATCGACTTAATTTGTAAGTGTAGATGCACCCTCTGATTCTATGATTGTGACAGAGATGGGCTTAGGCCACACAATTCAGGTTTACTCAGATCCAGGATTTATCTCCACTTTAAGAAATGCTGTTTAACTGGCTTCTGGTTGGAACCAGTCATTTTGTTCCAGATTCTGATACCTTCACTCACCTTGAATGATCCTTACTCTGTGAGTGGTATCATTGACTCCAGTGGTCCTATTGAGTTGGAGTAAGGTTCTGTTTAATGTGAGTAGGAGTATCAGAATCTGAACCTTTGGAATCCCTACATTTTGTGTTTCTAGAATCTGGAGAAATCCAACTAGAAGCTTTGCACAATATTTCTTAAAAAGGTTTGTATGCAGAGAAATTACTCAATGCAAAGGCGTGCTTCAATAATCCACACTCAGTAAAGACCAAACCCTCAAATCTGAACTCTATGAACACAGACCTGCCAGCAGAATAAAGAGCCTCAGGGTTCATCTACACTGGCAAGTTAGGTCGACTTAAGGAGGCTTAAATCGACCTAAACAAAGCCACGTCCACACTGGGCTTTTATTAAATTGACTTAAGCCCTTCCTTAAGTCAACTTAATAAGAGCTTAAGTCGACTTAATAACACCTCCTCTGAGGTCGATTTATGCCTTAAGTCGATTTAAAGCCAGTGTGGATGGGTTTAGTGCTAAATCAACCTTATTAAGTTGACTTAAAGCCGTTAAGTCAACTTAAGTTGACTTAAAGTATTGCCACTCTGTTAGGTCAACTTAACATTGTCAACTTTAGTTAGGTCGACTTAACAAGGTCGACTTTAAGACGACTTAACTTTGCCAGTGCAGACTTAGCCTCAGTGTCCAAAAATCTATTAGCATTCTCCATAGCATTTTAAGAGTTGTCTGACAGGAGCTGTTAATGTTATAGGCATATGAACTTGCAAGATTTCTATTTGGCTTTAAACCATTAGTGGCTCACCTGTTGGTTTTTAGTTAGTTCCAAAATGACTTGAAGGCTTTATGGGTATGTTAGCTAGCTCCTCGAGGAAGCGCCTCCTCTAAACTCCACTTCTGAAATAAATGTTTTCAATGCTTTCACCAGCAACAGTTGTATGTGAGCTCGGATGAAGGAATCACCCAGGTGTCTTTGCATCGCTGCCATATCTATGGAACAGCCTGCGCTGACTGCTGCCTAGCCAGAGATCCCTACTGCGCTTGGGATGGGAATTCCTGCTCCAGGTTCTACCCAACAGGGAAAAGGTGTGTAAGTATTAAGTAGTCTGATGAGATTTGCAAGGAAAGGACAAGTCAAGTTTTCCTTTCATATGCAGTCAGGAATCATGTAATGTGATAGCGGAAAGAGATTTTCTTTTAGTTGCTGGCGTCCTTAAAAATGATACTATAATGATACTGAAATATCTCTTGTATTCAGCATTACAGACTGAGCTAAAGTATCTGCTAAAGAAATCACTTTTTTTATATTTAAAGCAATATTATTGTGAAAGAAAAATTCATTCTACATTTAATGCAACAAGGGCTTAATCCTCCTCTGCTATGCAATATGTGCACCAAAGTTAATGGATTTACACTGAAGTAATGCTAATGTAGAATAGAATTAGAATCCAGTGTGCTTTTGCCTTTGTTTAAATTCAGCTTTGTTGTGGATGTAACTATGATGATAACCTCTTTCATGCAACATAATATCTGATAGTGTGTCTGGTGTGTTAAGTCTTTATATTGTGTTTTTCCTCACTTAAAATGACTATTTACAGGGAATCTATTTGGTTAGGAATTTTTTCACAAGTCATTTTTCAAAATGCTGATTTGTTGACATCAAAACTATTCACAAATCTAGATCTGTTTGACACATCTCCTGACTTGAAAAAAATGTGGAAATAAAGAAGTTTGGAAATTATCAAAACATTCAATTTCAACATTTCTGAAACAAACAAAAAAAATCAAATTCTTGGGTTCAAAATGATATTATGAAATTTACTCTTTTTAGACTAAAAAAAGTTTGAAAAAGGAAAAAGTTGAAATAAAAACAAAACATATAAAATTATCAAAAAAAATGTTGTGATTGACAGGAACCGATCTGTAAAAGTGTTTCAATTTTCAAACATTTTTGACATTTCAGTTTTTTAGCTGATTCAGTCGGGTTAATATTTTCATACTGTCAAAAATATTCATAGGACAAGAAGACTGTTTCCCACTCTGCTCTGGGAAATAGACCAATATAGGCAAGTATCATTTCCATATCATACCCACTAGATTTGGGATTTTCCATGTGAGGTTCATTAAAGCAGACATGGAAAACAATTTTTCTTTAATTTACAACAGAAGGTCTCTAGTTCATGCTGAGATAATCGCACGAACCATACTGTTTGTGCAAAATAACAGCCTTGTGCCACTTCTCGGGAGAAATATATAATAGCAGAGGGCTATAGTGAGGTCTAATATTACTGAGGCTTCACGGCTTGTACAAATGACTGAAGAATATCTAATGGACATTGCATGAAGTATTATCAACTTTTCATGACAAGCTTGGTCTGAGCCTGGCCTATGGAGGAGCAAAAGGGGAAAGAGATTCACATTCCCCTGTGCCACGTCCCTGCATCACATTTGTAGGTAGAAGGAGGAGCCCAGGAAGTGTGTGCATGGTTCTTCCCCCTGTTCAGGTAGGTGAAGAACTGACAGAAAAGGATAGGAAATGAACGGAGCCTTGGCTCCATCCCCTAGTGGACCAGGTGCCAGTAGTTGATTACTAACATCTGGGAGCAAAAAAGGGAACAGAGACAATTCCTTCACTGGCTTTCTCCTGGGATGAGGCAGCTCAAAGCCACTCTTTACAAGAGATTAACTCATAAAGAATCAGCTAGTTCTAGGTGAACAAAGTATTCTTTTTGATTGCAGTTACCTTTGAGGGGAGGAGTTGTGTTTGTTTACAATTTGCAAAGTATTTGACCGCTAGTCTTCAGGACAGATTTTTTTCTGACACCAAGCAAAGTTCAGAGGGGGAAGATGGGGAATGACCAGGTAGTCGGCTCCAGTTCCCTGATTCTTATCCCACCTGCAGTTCCAACACAACTTAAAGCTGTCACGAGGTATAAAGGACTGAAAACTCAGGCCCAATATTTCTAATTTACAGTTGATCTCTAGCCATTTCCATCATGTATACCCATGTCATTTCCATTCGGTTTTATTCTAAAAACATTTTGTTTTTAACGTGATTTTTATAGCATACCAAAATAAACATGAAAAACTGTATGGAAAACAATCTGTTTTTCATATGCTAAGGAAATGAGTTGTTCTTTTATCTAAAGAAACAGCTTGTGCTGGAGAAAACGTCAGTAATTAGAGCCAAATCTCCAAATCTAGACAGTAGTATCTTGCTACAATTGACCTTTAACTCTGTGTCCTGTGTTTTACTTCTGTGTGTGATGCTCCACAGCATAACCTTAGACACCCGACCTTTCCCTTATTCCCTGAACACACCCATAAACATATCCTCCCCCAGAAAACATTCTTATTTGCACATAAGTGATGTGCTTTTCTGAGGTGCAAAGTTACCTCAGCTCAGCCAATGAAAACTAATAACAGGTGTGGATGTTCAGTATCTCTGTTAATTTGATTACTTACCTTGGTACCTAACTTTAGGCACCCAGCTGGAAACATTGGTCTAGATAACGTATCAAAAGTCAAACAGTGAGTAATTGATGAGGAGTGGTCATTGAGCCTATAAGAGTGTTCTGACCTCTAGAAGGAACTGAAAAAATTTGTATGAACCTCTGTAATATGAAACCTCTGAACTTCAAGTTGCTTCATTGTATAACAGAGCCTGTTGGAAAGACATACTGCTTGATAGTGAAGAATCGATGATATAATACAAAGCGGTTGGAACCTTTCTCAAGCAGCCCTCTTTCTTTGAGATTCACAAAAGCCTGGGTTTTCTTCATGAATAGGGTCAATCTTAACACCCAGCTCTCCTCCCGTTGACCTCAGAGGCAAAACTTCCTTTGGCTTGAATAGGAACAAGATCTGGAGCTTTTATGCATTCGGGTTGCAGAACGTGGAATTGTATACAGCAAATCATGGCCGTTGATCCTAATATATAATATAGTGAATAGTTTCTTTTACAGTGTGGCTATCTTAGAGTAATCATTTTGCTTCCCAAATATTTCAGGAGGAGTCGGAGGCAAGATGTGAGACATGGAAACCCTATGACTCAGTGCCGAGGATTTAACCTGAAAGGTATTGTAACAGAAAGATCATAGTCCTATATAAAGAACACTTGAACTTTCATCCGCGTGAGTCATCGTTCACAGCAGCCATGTGGTTTACTGGGAAAGCAACAATAAAGCACAGTCATTTTCCAAGCCTGAGTTTTTTTAACATCCTGTCCTTGCATGTTACATGAAATGTGCCTTTGTGTGATAAAATGGCATGAGATATTATAAAATGAGAGTCTGTCTGCAGAGACTTGAGCCAGCTGTAGAGAAATCATGGACTGGTCTAGCTCCCAACACACTTCTGCCCAAGGCCTATCTGTTCCAATCTTGAGCCTGCTGATTATGCTGAACTGTAATGTTGTTTGGGGCTGGATTGCACTTTTGGGCACAGCCCTGAGTAAGGGGTCATGTAAGCTGCCTCCTCTCTCCCCCAGGAGGAGCCCTAGGGGGCACTTTGACTCAGACACCTCTCTGCATCACAATTCTTCTCCTTCTTCCCCTTTGTACTGGGGGAGGAATAAATTTCATCCCCTTTCATGAAGCAATTTACATCCTGCTGTACACCTGACCATCTACTCTAACCAATGAATTGAGGAGGTGGAGCTGAGGCTCCTTTGTCTCCCAATTCAAGGGCCAAACAGGTTGGTAATTTAGGCCAAGGCCCTCAAAACGGTATTTATGTGCCTAACTCCCGTTGATTTCAAAGGGAATTAGGTGCATAAATATCTTTGAGGACCTTTGCCTCTATCTTACTCCCCCATATGGCTAAGGGCTATGATAATCTAGTGCGTTGAGCTCTGTCCAAATCACTCTGTACCATCTAGGGACTCAACAGTAGAGCTGATGACTTCTATCAGAAACAAAACTTTTTCATAGAAACCTATCCTATTCCAATGTAACTTCCATAAGGAAGGTTTCCAAGATCCAAGATGCAATTTCTGGGAAAAGAGGCTTGCACATGGGTTTCCTACAACCTAAGTGAGTGCTTTAACTATTCTTACTTAGGGTTTTCTTTTCAACTCTCTCTTTTCAAGGAAGTTTTGGTGATAGTGGGTAAGTGAAGAGACAGGGTAGAGGCACAGAATCAAAGAAACTGGAAGGGACCATGACAGGTCACTGAGTCCAGTTCCCTGCATTCATGGCAGGACCAAGTACACCCATTAAACCATAAGCAGTCTTAGGTATGGGACAGGCTGAGCAATTGCCCCAGGCCCCATGCTGCGGGGTCCCTCCCATGGAATGGATTCCAGGACGGGAACTGGGGCTAGGCTGGGGCTGCCTGGCTGTTTTAAATCTCCTGGCAGCCCTCCGGTGCATGTTCCACACATGGGCCAGGGCAGAAGCAGTGGAGCCAGGAGCCACAGTGCCTGCAGCTTCAGGCTCCAGCCAACCAGCCAGGTGGGGAGGGGCGAAAGAAGGGGGATTGGGAAAGCACACAGGGCGAGTGCCCCAGTGAGAATGAGGGGAGATGGTAGGGGGCAGGCGATACAGCCACAGCGGCAGTGAACGGGGAAGCTTGCGGTGAAGCAGTGGGGAGAGGTGGTGGCTAGGCCTGGGGGGAAGGCGGCGGGAGGGACCAGCAAGGGCAGGGGGAAGAGACGTCAAGGATGGCCCCCCATGCTGCAGAGGGTGGGTCCCCATCCTTGACTTTTGCCCAGGGCTCCAGAAACACTAAGACTGCCCTTGGGCATAGGCAGATGGCACTTCTCTCACTTTTTCCAGTGTAAGTAAAGGCAATAAAGAAACCACAATTTATACTCTTTCAACATATTATTTATATTTTAAGCCATTTTCTGGCAAACTAGCACACTGAGAAGAAAAACCTTTGAACAACCACCAAAAAGACAAAAAAGTCAGTGTGAGTAAAAGTGTATTAACAAATTCATAATATGATTTTGAAACTAAAGCACAGACAATGCCATGTTTCATGCTTTGATACTCTTAAAATGTGAGGCTTTAATGTTTTTCAGCACAATGCTATATTTAAATATAGCATTGATCTCTAAAAGGTTTGTCTGATCACTCTATAAATATTCCATAAAGGCTTTTAGCATTACAAAACTATTGTTAGCTGTTAGGGCTGTTAGGAAAACACATTTGTTTTCTTTCTCTCTATCTTTCAGAGCTCCTATAACTAGTAAAAAACTAATATGCAATAGACCTGCAGATAAATGTTTAGTGAAAGGATGGAAGTATTTAGATACTACAGTGCTATAGAAAACTGTAAAAAATGTAGACAGATAGGCTCTCATTCTGTCTCGTGGATATTCCTATATGATTCAGTGCTAAAGTTCCTACATAAAATTCACTTTAGCCCCAGTCATTCAATAAGCTCCGTGCAGGTGCAATGTCTGGCCAATTGCCAAATTAGGATCTCTGAATGCCAAGTACTTCAGGATTACTTCCATAAACTTAACACTATTATTACTGTTGTGATTACAGAACCCACAGTGTGCTACATTACAAATAGAACAAATAGAAAGCAAAGGTTCCTTCCCCAACTACCTTAGAATCCAGTTTTAGACGGGACTCAGTGAGTGATGGTAGGAAATAGGAGATGGGGGAATCGACTGAGGAAGGACAGGGTTACAGCCTGATGACATGGTTATTTGATTTCGGCATGTCCATGTCCAGGTGGTTCAATTTACAGTATTTATTTTTAACTGTTGCTATTTACTCAGAAACAATAGTTAGCTTTCATGTAATGCTAGAAAAAAATAGACCTTGGCCAATATTATTATCTGAGCAAACTAATAAAAATCTAAGCTCTTGAGATTGGTAACTGACTCATCTATAAAGAGTGTGAAGTGGCACAATACGCCTAGGTGACGACATACAGTCAACATATGTCCAAGTATTGCTGGAGTGTTATAAATAGATAGCCTTTCCAGGAGAAGACTGGCACCTTCTCTACCCATCTCATGGTCTCTGTCTCATCTTCGCCAAATTTTCATTGTACTTTAGGTTTAGAACTAAGTCCTGTCCTACCTGTATAAGCAGATGCAGCTGGTGAGTGGGAGTTGAGTGAGATTACATGACTGAAGGGCATTTTAATGCTGCTTTGGAAAGGAAACTGTATTTGGCCTATTTTATCCCCCACCCCTACCCACAAGTGCACAGGCAAGGTACAGCTACAGCCTAACCACATCCCTGAGGCAACAGGCTTTTTGATGCTGTGGGACATTGACAGGCATATTAGATAGCTCCCTCTTCTTTAGAGAGCAGTGTATGATGCTCTGGAGACTGCTGCTTCATAGGAACAGTGGGTAGAAGAAGTTCCTAGTGCCCTCTTATTATTCCTAGGCTGCATATGGTAGGATTTGCCTGAGGATTTGCTAAGTGAACCACAAGCAGGTGCCCTAATTTCTCAGAACAGTCGGTGCCAACAACTGAAAAAATTGCAGCTTGGTTTGGCCTAAGTCATATTTCTCCAAACTTCATTCCTTTTCTTTTATAGGTCTTTGCCCCAAATTACAGATTCCTGGTTGTCTTCAGTCAAGCGCGTCTGACTCAGCTGGGTTAGGGAACCTTGGTTTCCAGTTTTCCAGACATATAAATGTTTGCTTTCCAACTCAGAATGAAGGATCTATACTACAATAGCCTTATCTGCCTTCTTTTGCTTCATAGCATACAGAAACGCAGCAGAAGTCATTCAGTACGGAGTGAAAAACAACACCACTTTCCTTGAGTGCACCCCTAAATCTCCCCAGGCATCCATTAAATGGCTCTTGCAGAAAGACAACGACCGAAGGAAAGAGGTGAGTAATGCAGCTCAGCAGCGCCAATCAATCTAAGGGGAAAAGTGCATTCAGTCAGGGGGGCTCAGACAGTCTGGTTATGACAAAGCAGGTTAAGAAAGTGGCATGAACATATTTTAGAGGTTCAGCATGATGGGGACAGTTGCATTATAAATTATAGCTGAGATTTTCAAAGGAACTTAAGGGAGTTAGGCACTTCACTCCTGCTGACTTTTAATGGAAGTTGGGCACCTAATTCCCATAAAAAATCCTTGCCTAATCTAAAGTCAATAGACTAACTAGAATATCTTTCCTCTATAAAGGGATCATAATGGGAATATTTGCACAGTCAGAACATGATGTTGGTCTGAGGAAGCAGATATAAAAGATAGAAGTTATGTAAAATCTAGGAGTTAGGTCTGTGTACAGCAGTACCTTTGTGAAGATAAAAGAGGGAGCAAAGGGAAATGGGGCAGGTTTTCTTAGAAAAAAATTAGCCTGAGCTAAAAACGCTTATGGCTACCAGCATTTTCCCCACTGTAATCACATTTTTCCATTACTGCACACATTAAGGCTCTCAAGTTTCAGCACTTGAACATACAGTATAATTGTTTATGGGGCACATGTCTTCCATGAGTGATACAAAAAGGAAAAATCATTTCCATTTCAAATCTTTGGGAAAAAAAAGGGGGGGGGGGGGTGGAATGTCTGTTGTGAGAGTAAGACAGTAACAGGGTGCAGATGACAGAATATAAATAATGGAAAGCATTACACTCTTGTCAGGCCATCCTGTGAAATGAGAGGATTAATAAAGCTTTTACTAAGTAAAATATGCTGTTTCTCAGATGCAATCAGTGAACGCTCAAACATTATGCTAGCAGGTAGTAGGTTCAGATCTTCGTTCTTTACCCAAGAGAGACATACACTGAAACTTGGTCCTCTTTCACCTTTCTATTTCATAACTATGTTGAAATAACACATGCTGGAATTAGTAATGGGTGAACCACTAAAGCATCAGAGGGTTTTTTCTTTTCAGCTAAGCTGAATCTCTCTGAAATCTGAAATCCTTTGCTCGAAGCATTAACTTGGAAATTTCAAAAAAATAGATTTACTCAAAATAGTTTCCTGTAAAGCATCTTGCCAAATGATTTGCCATAACATAGAAATATTTATTTACCATTATGGACTGTCATAGACATGACACCAGAATTAAATTGTGTGCTGTAGAAATTGCTCCAAAACCATGCAAAATTGAATACAGAATGATGCCCTTCCAATAGGCACTCTTGCAACGTCATAAAGAATTTGCACCAGATATAGAATTCTTTATAAAACTGTCCTCTAGGGTCAATGGCCAATTAAAGCTTTTACCCAAAAGCTACCCCGTGTCCAGTGAGACATCAACTTCCTGTCTTACAGTCTCCATCTTTCTTTCAGCAGAAGTCAGCAAAACACTCTGGCTATGTCTACACTTGCTAAAATTAGTTCGAATTAGTTAGTTCAAACTAACTAATTCCAACTATTTTTAGTTAGTTCAAATTAGCTTAATTCGAACTAGAAAAAGTTAGTTTGAACTAAGCAAGTGCCATTCATTGCACTTGCTTAGTTCGAATTAGCAATCCCCATTCATTTCAATGGCTGGTTATTTCGAACTAAGAAATTAGTTCGAATTAGCATGGCCACATTGGCTAATTCGAACTAGTCAGTTCGAATTAAAGCCTTACTTCTGAAGCCCTATTTGAACTTATTAGTTCGAATTAAGGAAGCCCTTAATTCGAACTAACTAAAGCCTAGTGTGGCCAAGGCTTTAGTTAGTTTAAATTAAGCCGCCTTAATTCAAACTAACTTGCCAGTGTAGACATAGCCTCTGATATTAATGGCCAGGCTTCCAAGTTCATCATGCTGGCAAAAAAAAAGTCTCTTCATCCACTGCTGGTTTAGCCTCTTTGGAGGTGGTTAAAATGCCTTCCTTGTGTGGCTCCTCCCAAGGGCCTGGGTTGGTCTTCGTGCTTTGATTTTTTCAAATTTTCAGAGTAACTTTTGAAATTTTTAGTAAAGATCAATTTCAGAAAATCTCTCCACAGAACAGGCTGCCCCATCATGTGAAAAGAGAGTCACCAGAAAATACTGTGTGTGTCTTATACAATTAATTGACCCATCACATTCTGTAAGTTTATTTTACCTTTCTTTCCTGTAGGTCAAACTGAATGACAGGATCATGTCGACTGAGCAAGGACTCCTGATTCGCTCTGTCCAGGACGCTGACCGAGGACTCTACCATTGCATTGCAACAGAGAACAGTTTCAAGCAAACCATAGCAAAGATCAACTTCAAAGTGTTAGATTCAGATATGGTGGCCTTTATGACTGACAAGTGGTCCCCCTGGACCTGGGCCAGCTCTGTGCGAGCACTGCAATTCCACCCAAAGGACTTCATTGGAGCATTCAGCCATTCAGAAATGCAGATGATTAACCAATACTGCAAAGACAGTAGACAGCAAGGACAGCGCGGAGAAGAATCGCAGAAGATGAGAGGGGACTATGGCAAGTTAAAAGCCCTGATTAACAGCAGGAAAAGTAGGAACCGAAGGAATCAGTTACCAGGATCTTAATTTTTCATGGGGAGCCTCAGATGTTTTTGTTCCCCCTGCAGGGGGTTCTTGTTTGTCTGCTGAGAGCATATTAAAATACAAACTGGTAAAGCAAGCCTGAGAAACAATCCTTCTCCCGGTAAAATGCAGTGTACCTTAATAAAAGAAAATACACAAGAAGCATTTTCTTTGTGAGATGCTCACTGGCACTGAATAGGCCCCATCCTAGCAGCAAAACTGAATATTTACTTAACCCATTTGATGTCCTCATATTTACTTAGAGTTGAAAAGAAAGAAAAAAAATCAGCACATTAACTTGCAGTTTTGGAATTAAGCAGAACAGAAAGAGAGAGAGAAAATTTGGATTAAGGTGGATGTTCAAATAGGGTGATGCCCCAGGGTTTCCTGCACTGCATTTAAGTCTGTGAGTTTCTAATTGTTTATGGTTCGATGTTGGGTTTACAGCTTTCATTCACTGTATAAGTCATGTGAATGTATGTAGCTAAGAAGCTGGCAAAAGTAAGTACAGTAGAAATGGATAGTACAGAAGAAAACAAAGTCAAAAGAAGGTAAAAATAGGACAAAAGGAGAAAAAAGTTTTTATCCATCAGTAAAAACAGATTATTGTTCATAATATGAGTTGTAATATATTCTGAAATTTAATTTACAAATATCTCTGCCCCTATTGACATGAAATAGCATCTTGGCCTGATAACACTGCATAGCTTGTAAACAACATGAGGAATTTGATTATAGGTAACATATTCAAAAATATCAGAGTTACTCTGGTGCTTTCGAAAATATTACCTTCCTTTTTTTTTCAAGTATTGATGTACTTGTACAACATTTCCTCAAAAACTGGAACCACAGATTTCTTTTATTATGTCCCAAATAATAAAGGTTAGAGCTGGTCGAAAACATTATGTGGGGGGAAAAAAGTTTTGAAAATTTTAAAAGCACTTTGTTTTCAAAGTTTTCCAAAAGAGCTGACTTTAAAAATATTGACAAAACAGTTTTCCAAAAATATACGATTTAATAGATTTCTAGTTTTAATTTTTTTTTCCTTTCTTTCATCCTTTCTCCTTTTTTTAAAAAAAAATTGCTATTTGTTGCTGAAAACAGTAGGGAGAAAGGAAAGGTTTAGAAAGGTGCAAAAAAGAAAATGGAAAAAATGGAACGTTTCAAAATGAGATTTTTGGAAAATTTTCATTTTCAAAAGCCATTTTTTCAGCAAAAACAACTTTGCTCCCCAAAAGTCTTTACCCGCTCTAATGAGAATCATTATTTGTAACATGCTGAATAGAACTGGTTGGAAACTTGGTGAATGTCTTTTTATCCATCCATCTATCTGGTTTAAAAAAAAAAGTCATAATTTTCCAACCATCTGTAATGCAAAAATACCAAGAGCATATCTTTTCCTGGAGTCCATTAAGACTGTTCATATAAGACAGTTGTTAACCACAGGAGTTAGCCACAGATAGTACCACAGAATATCACATTTAATGCAATAACATTTTCTGAATGCAGCAAAATAAGTTAATTAAAGAAATGACATATACAGCCAACAAAACTTAATTTTATGATGAATTGAGGAAACCCTGACCCCAGACATGGTTTTCAAAAAAATTGCAGCAGTAATAATAAAATGTTGCCTTCAAACTGAGTATGTATCTATTAGTATTTTAACATTGCGGTTTTAAGAACTGTTAACGGAACCTCTTTGGATAGAACTCTTATCACACTTCCGTTGCTGTATATCAGGAGTAAGTGTGCTGAAAGTCCGTAGAATTACACCAAGTGACAGAGAGGCTG
Organism: Pelusios castaneus; assembly: GCA_007922175.1. Taxonomy (NCBI): domain Eukaryota; kingdom Metazoa; phylum Chordata; order Testudines; family Pelomedusidae; genus Pelusios; species Pelusios castaneus. The sequence goes on along the minus strand of ML686001.1, from coordinate 527,409 downwards.
ACACACTTGAGTTATTCTGTTTTCAAACTGATGCAAGCGGATCAGAAACAAGCATGTTACTATTTTTGCCAGTCAGTGAAGGAAGAGCTGGGAAATAAGCCTTGATCCAGCAAATCAATGCAGTATGTGTTAATCTCCCAGGCCACTCAAAATTAACTGCAAGTTTAGCACATGCTGAAGTACTTTGCTTAAATGGCGATGGGATTGCTCATGTGGTTAAATTTGTGCATGTATTTAAATGCTTTGCTGAATCAAAGCCTAAATGCATATTAGTGAACTACATACACTGGTCTTTAAGGGTCTGAAATGAAACAAACGGCAAGATTCCCATTGATTTGAACTTTGGATCAGGCCCCAAGAGCTGGCAGGGTCGACCCTACAAAGTTTTTTGTTTGTTTGTTTGTTTTGGAGGTTTTTTTTAAAGAGTAAATAAAAATAAGGTTTTGCCAAGTGTGGAGGAAATATCCATTTTTTTGTTGGACAGGAGACTTTCTGAAGATTCAGTACTTAAATTACAAACCAAAAAGTTGTTTGGGGCTCCACAAAAGAAAACTACCTCCTAGACTGACATTAGTTCATATACTCTGTCTTCTGCACTTGCTCTTCCAATGTTATCCAGCAGATCCACTGCACAGTTAGTATAACATTAATGTCCGTTGTGAGGCTCATAAGTGATTCCAGATGAAATATGGCATTTAATACACATTTAAGGGTACGATTTATTCTTTGAGTGGTTGACTACAGTGATATTTTAATAGGCCCCCATCAGGCCTCAGAAATGATAGTTACATTGTTTTTAACAGAATATTGGCAATATGGGATTCAGTTAAAACAATCATCATAGCTGCAAGTTTCATATGATTATAAAATAGCTGCAAGTTTCATATGATTCTAAAATAATATTTTTTTAAAGCTGCTTCAAGTACAATTCTTATGGTATGACTGTTTAAGGGATTACACTTAAACTAACATTTTTCTGCTGCATGAAAACTTAAGTGTATACATAACAAGCATCTGTCAATGTGTAGCCAGTCCGACCGTTCACTCTTTAACAGGTCTCTTCTGTGTATAGTATAGTTGGGATCCTCAGCTGGTGTAAATAGGTGTAACTTCCTTGATGTCCACAGGACTACAGGGTTTTACACCTGCTGAGGATCTAGCCCTAAATGTATTGGTTAGACTTATTAATTTTTTTTTCTTTTTAAAGTAGATCCTTCCCCCATTACTTGTATGTAACATGAACATTTAGGATTGTAATATTATTTGTGCTATTTAATAACTTCCTATTTGGAGGATTACTGAATAATGTATATAATTTTATTCCTTTTTTTAAAGAAACACCTTCTAGACATAACTTTGCCAAATGTAAAGCTAAGTTCTCTCCCATGAACTCCATAAGTGTACTTTTTTTGCTGTTTTTATTTTGTGTAGTTTGTAAAGTTTGCTGAAATCCTGATTTAAGAATGTGTTTTTTGCAATTGTTAATACTGTAGATACAAGTGTTTCATTCAGAAAACTCTCTTTTGGAAAAAAAAAGTAGGTATGTGTATAGTTCCTAGCATGATGAAACTGTCATTACGGTGAATATTCATTATATCTTGTGCAAGAAGGAACAAAATGTAGTTTAACACAGTGCTATTTAATTTGTTACCTAAAATGTTATTTGCCTGACAAAATAAAGTGTGTTGAAACCATTTCAGAATTTGCTTTTCTTTTCCGTTTGGAGATCTTTGTTAACAATCAAAACCTTTTTTTGTTTATGAGAACAGTCGTCTCGTACATCTTTGTACCAAACCTATGCAAAACATGCTGGTTTCAAGATTTGTAGTAAGTCATTTTTTTCCCCTCTTGGCCACATTGAGTAATACCTTACTCTATGAGTTTAGTATTATTGGTTTTGTAGAAAAGTCTAGAATGTTAAGGAAAGATTGAGCCTCCAATAATGAGCATTGTGAAACATCTATACCTCACCATGACATGAAGGAAGGGTGGGTTGAATTTTTTCATTGACTACTTTTTGACAGAAAATAAAATTTAGCAGGAAATTTCTGGTTTGAAATTTGGATTTACTAGACTAGCCAATTAAAAAAAAAAAAGGACTTGGGGGGGAAATGGGCTCAATTAATTCAATTAACACCCCACCCCCAAGTTTTTGTTTCATTGAAAAAATCTGGAAAAAAAAATCAGTGAACATTTTCAATTGAAACATTCTTGTTTTATGTGGAATTTTTTTGCATTTTTCAAGCAGATCTGTAAAAGGGACATAAGGCCAGAGGGGCAATTCAGAGTCACAGTTCCTTCCCATCTTCTGCCCTATGGCTGAAGTAATTTGTCCCGATCTGTAGCACAAGCCTTTCGTCTCCATGACACCATGTGCTGTCTCAACTCTAGTGGCCAGACACCTCTGCCCACCCTTCTCTGCCTCTCTGCATTGATCATAGGAGTAGTAGAGGATCTACAGCAGCCGCTCGCCCTCTTGGGAGTTGCACAAGAAAGTAAGAGAAGGGGGTTTACTTTCCCTACATGGTTGCAAAGAGCTAGACCTCAATCTGTCCAAGAGACTGTTCAGGTCTGGGAGGTACTACTGAACTCGAGTAATAGTGACAGAATGAGAGCAGAATACCCAGCTCATGTTCATTGAAAGGCTCAGAAAATTGTGTGTAAACTTGAGCCAAGTTTTGAGAGAAGCTGAGTTCAGGTTTGTGGGAAGGTGAGGCTTGTGTGATACTTTCTCAGAGTGCTGAGGACTGTGAGGCTCCTTGCTGCTGTCAGTTCCTGGTCTTGTGTAGACAGTGTGTGAAATGCATGGCTCCGTCTGATTTTTATGGCAAAAGCTAGTAGAAAGTCAGCACTTCCAGACTGAGATTCTCTGTGTCTCATCACTGGGCTAACTGTATATCTCACCTTCCCAGGTTCAGCTCCTGCAGTGCATTCCCCTCTGAGAGGGTGCACCTACACTAGTGAATTAAGTCGATTTAAGCATGCTTAAGTCGACTTAATTTACTCTGCGGCCACACTGGCATTTCCTTAAGTCGACTTAAGCTACTGCTTAAGTCAACTTAAGGAAATTCAAAGTCGACTTTATAAAACCTCGTATAAAGTCGATTTTGAAGCTTAAGTTGACTTTTTAAGTTGACTTTAGCTCTGTGGATGCCCTAAGTTGACTTAGTTGACTTAGGGCATGGGGGAAGGGACTGCAGGGCTTCCTTCTCCCCGGGGCCACTCAGGTCCCGGCAAGAAGGGACTGCGGGGCTTCCTTCTCCCCGGGACCACTCAGGTCCCAGTGAGAAGGATGCCCTGCACTCCGGCTGCTGAGCAGCTGGAGCGTGGGTCTCCCGCTCTTCCTCCTGGCCAGGACCACCTGAGAAGTCCCGAGAAGAAGGGAGCCGAGTGGTTGGGGCAGAAGGGAGCTCCACGCTCCCTTCTCCCCCGAACTGCTCAGGAGCTTGCTGCCCCTGGGGGAGTCTAGTTGACTTACAGAGTCTAGTATAGACTAAGTCGAGTTAGTAAGGCCCACTTTAAGTTGACTTAGGAGTCCTGTGTGAACCCTCCTAAGTCGACTTAATAAGGTCTCCTTAAAGTAGACTTACTTATTTAAGTTGACCTAAATTCCCCAGTGTAGACATAGCCAGAGAGAGCAATGACCAGTGGTACCCAGGGACCAGCCTTGAGAAAACAAAGTATGATCTTATTTAGAACCAAAGCATGTGCGAGAAAAAAGTTCACACTCACGGCTTCAGGGAATTGTAGCTTTAAATCCAGCTCAGGCCTTTGTTGTCTCCTCCTCTCCCCGCAACAGTTTCCCAGGGCCTAAGTCACTTTTTAATTGTTTATCGCCCTTTGATCTGTTAGCTCCTAGGAGCTATTGTCCTCTTATTGGTGAAAGAAGCCATTGAATTAGAGCAATGCAAGTGTAAAATAAAGAGTCCACAAATCCCATGTAACTGTGCAGCTCTCAATGCTCATGTCACACAGTATTCGTACTGCTATTACATCGCAGCACCGCATGCCATCTCTTCCACTGGGCATATGACTGCACTGCCTTGAGGAAGCCCTGTGGATCTGCCTGGTGCACAGGTAGACGGTAAAACCTTTTTAAGGGGTGCAACATTATCCTTCCCATTGGGGCCAGCCAGCTGAAGGCAGAGGCAATTCTGCCCTGGTTTTACAAGGATGAAAGAAGGACTTTTTCCAACCACAGCCCTTTCCCCAGCACACACCCAGCCCTGTACTTGAACCCCAAAATGAAAGTGACTCTTCATTGTGCTGTGAATCCAAGTGAATTGAAGCTAAATACAACCTATTAATAGTTGCCATAGGGGTGGAATGAGAAACCATGGTCTCACTCATCTGCACTGCCTAATTCATACAGGGTCTGATCCAACTCCATTTGCTCTCACTGGGAGTCTTTTTGTGCTTTAATGGGAGCACAGAAGTTCATGAATTTCTCAAGATGAGGAATTCTCTGGTCTTAGTCATTCTAGTGCAATGTAAAAAGTCAAAACTGTGCTATAATGTAACAAGTCTAATCTGAAATTTAAGGATGCTTTGGAGCTGTGAACTATTCCAAGAAGCAAATTCAACACAGCTGGTTCAGAAGGCACCAAGTAATTGCATTACAGTGCTAGACTTTTCTGTATCCCAAGATTAACTTCACTATTGGAGTCAGTATCTAGCTCTAAAGAGCAAACAATATTTCACATACTCTTAGAACTGAATCATCTTCCTTAGATTTGATTTGAACGCCGAGCTCATACATGACTCAGAATGTTTGTTGCATTTTGAATTCAGGGGGATTTTGAAGCATCCTACATCTTAAAGTCCACTAGAACTTTTCAAAATGCCTTGTCAGAAGAAATAAAAGACACTTCCACTGGACAAATGTCAATGAGAAATGAAATTCAGATCTTTACATTATAGATAGTGATGTCCATGAGAAATGACTTGGAATCTACAAGAAAAAGCTTGTTTTCTTACTAAACAACTTACATAACGACTTGTGGATGGGGACTGAGCAAATAATAATATGTTTATTGAATCTCAGGTTCACAGTTCTTTTGGCCAGACGGGCCTCCTGAGGTTCGACCACTCAGTTCTTTTGCAGTGCTTTTCTTCCCAGTATCTGTTCCTTTTCCTTTCTCCCTTTCAAGGGTCCCACAGAGACACAGGGTCTCTATTTGCTTCCAAGGTCATGTTTCTCTTCGTCTCTTTCAAGGACATCATTTAACCCTCTATGTCTAATGCAGCCTTAATAGAAATAACATTACAGTAATCTACACTATCTGCCTAAAATATTACAATTTATGTGGTATTTGGAGCAGTAGTAATGCAGTACCATTTAAGAGTTTAATCAAAGCAGCAGATGGGACAAGAATAGGATAATGGAAGGAGACAGAAAGAGCAGAAGAACAAAATATTTCACAACAAGAGCTCAAACACTATATAAACTAGCATTTATTACTGAATGCTGTATTTGTTTTAGAAGGGAAGGAGTTGCTGGTCTTTGAAGTTTCTCTTTCTCCTCACCCTCCGCTTTGGGCCCATTCCAAATTTTAGTGAAATCAATCAGTCTTTTCACTGCCTACAGTGGAAACAAGATCAAGCTCTTTCCCTGTCTCTGTTACAGAAGTCCCCCTCTGTTTTTGTTGTGAATTCTTCTAGCAATCTCCTCCTGAGCTTTCTCTTCTTGGAGCCTCTTTAATCCCTTTCCCTTCTTCAGCCAGTCTCTAGTAGCCCCAGATCTGCTCATTTGCTTTGATTATAAATCCAGTTTTCATAATGGTAATATCTAAGAGGAGTAAATCTCAAAGGGTACATCTACATCTACTTCCCATGCACTGCTACAGGCTGGGGACTGATCGGCTAAGTAGCAGCGCTGTAGAAAAGGACCTGGGGGTTATGGTGGACGGGAAGATGAATATGAGCCAACAGTGTGCCCTTGTTGCCAAAAAGGCCAATGACATATTAGGCTGCATCAGTAGGAGTACTGCCAGCAGATCGAGGGATGTGACAAATCCCCTCTATTCGACACTGGTCAGGCCGCATCTGGAATACTGTGTCCAGTTTTGGGCTCCCCACTACAGAAAGGATGTGGACAAATTAGAAAAAGTCCAGCGGAGGGCAACAAAAATGATAAGGGGGATGGGGCACATGACTTATGAGGAGAGACTGAAGGAAGTAGGCTTATTTAGTCTACAGAAGAGAAGACTGAGGGGAGATTTGATAGCAACCTTCAACTACTTGATGGGGTGCTCCAAAGCGGAGGGAGCTAGGCTGTTCTCGATGGTAACAGAGGACAGAACAAGGAGCAATGGTTTCAAATTACAGCTGGGGAGGTCAAGGTTGGATATTAGGAAAAACTTTCTCACTAGGAGGGTGGTGAAGCATTGGAATGGGCTACCTAGGGAGGTGGTAGAATCTCCATCTTTGGAGGTTTTTAAGGCCCGGTTAGACAAAACCCTGGCTGGAGTGATTTAGTGGGAGTGGTCCTGCTTTTTAGCAGGAGGTTGGACTAGATGACCTCGTGAGGTCCCTTCCAACCCTATTGTTCTATGATTCTATGATACACTGGCACCTTAGGTCAACCTAAGGACACTTAAGTCAACCTACAGAACTCTGCGTCCACACTGGGTGCTTGTTAAGTCAACTTAAGCACTTCCTTAAGTCGACTTAATAACACCACCTTTGAAGGTCAACTTAAGGCTTAAGTCAACCTTATTAAGTTGACTTAAGCTGACTTAAAGCCAGTGTAGATGGATATGTCTACACTACAGGCTCTGGTAAGTCTACTTAACAAAGTTGACTTAAATCGACTTTGAATGTAGACACTCTGTTAAATCAACTTGAAGACACACCCAAAGTGCTTTACAAAGACAGTCAGTATAATTATCGCCATCTTGGAGATGTGGAAACCGAGGAACAGAACCACCCCCTCAGTCCAGTGTTCTATCCACTGCGCCATGCCACTGTCAAATATGTTCTCTAGAGCAGATGCTACATTCCTGGAATGGCACTTCATGCTTTAACGAGCTTGCTGTTTTCATGCTTTATGGTTAAAAAACCCAACTAAACAAGCCACTTTTGAGGAAAATGAACCTTTTCAATACATTCAGGTCTTTGATTAAATTTCAACCCCATATTTTTTACTTGACTGCATTCTCATAGACTCATAGACTTTGAGGTCAGAAGGGACAAGTATGATAATCAAACATACTTGACAAAAACACATGTTGTGCCATATTTCAGTTTTGTTTTCTTCAGAACAATATTATTGCCAGATTTTTCTTGTCTTATATTACAACTGCACAATATGTCCTAGTCCACATCTCATACAAATTTCCAGAGAAATGCTCAAAACACACTAATATGGATTTTGTTCTTCAGGCTTTTAGATAGTACAGGATGGTGAAGAGGGGAGCAAAAATAAATGACGTAGATCAGAATTCATCCATTAAATAGATCGAATGATTGATCAATTTGTGGTCCATTCAGATAAACATCCAAAAATTCAGATCTTTACATATAGCTAATCTGATTATCTTAAATGACAGAGCTTATGAAACCAGCTTCCCTTATTTCCTACACCGGTGGCTCTCAACCAGGGGTACAAGTACCCCCAGGGAGTAGGCAAAGATCTTTCAGCGCATATATCAACTCATCTAGATATTTGCCTACTTTTACAACAGGCTACATAAAGAACACTAGCTAAGTCAGTTACAAATTAAAATTTCATATAGACAATAACTTGTTTATAGTGATCTATATTCTATACACTGAAATGCAAGTTTAATACTTATATTCCAATTGGCTTATTTTATAATTGCATAGTAAGAATGAGAAAGTAAACATTTTTTTTCAATAATAGTGCACTGTGATACTTTTATATTTTTATGTCTGACTTTGTAAACAAGTAGTTTTTAAGGGTGTGTCTACACTTGTAAATTAAGTCGACTTAAGCTTGCTTAAGTCGACTTAAGGAAAATTAAGTCGACTTTACTAAACCTGCTTTTAAGTCGACTTAAGCCAGTGTACACCTGGAGTAGCCCTGAGTCGACTCTAAGTTGAATTAGGGCTCTCCAGGACTCTCCCACTGCCCTCCCTGCCGGGGGGTGGGTGGCACAGGGAAAGCCTGGCATGCCCCCCCCACAGGGCAGGGCAGAGCCCAACCCACCCTGCCCCTATGCCCTGCCAGTGTGCCTATCATTGTTTGCCCCATTGTACCCAGGTACAATGGGGCAAAGGCTGAGCCCCCTGGCACTTGACAAGGGGTGCCCCCCCCGCCACCACGGACCTGTCCCAATCTGTCTTCCAATGAGCCAAGTAATAAGGGCTCTCCCTTACCTCATTTGTATCCCTAACAATAAGGCACAGCAGCCTCCTCCACATCCTGAGGTTTCCAGGGGCAGATAAGAAACCGTCTCTCCTTGCTAGTATTTCCAGGGAATAAAGATGGCTCAGATTTACCCATCACACAGGGTGCATGTACACTGCTTCTCACAGGGTGCATGTACACTGGTGCCTTAGGTCAACCTAAGGATGCTTAAGTCGACCTACAGAACTCTGCGTCCACACTGGGCGCTTGTTAAGTCGACTTAAGCACTTTCTTTAGTCGACTTAATAACACCACCTCTGAAGGTCGACTTAAGGCGTAAGTCAACCTTATTAAGTCGACTTAAGTCGACTTAAAGCCAGTATAGGTGGGTATGTCTAACTATAGGCTCCGTTAAGTCGACTTAACAAGGTCAACTTAAGTCAACTTTAAGTGTAGACGCTCCATTAAGTCAATTTAACAAGGTCAACTGTAAGTCAACTTAACTGAAGAAGCGTAGACATAGCCACAGTGTCTGGTGCCTGATACCGCAGAATGCACCTGACTGATTTTTCAATGCGATAGATGGAGGGAATATGCCTTGACACCATTTGGTGACCAGCTGACAGCATGATGCCTGATTCTTGTCATCAGTGCTGTTCAAGTGCAGGTTGTGTTATGGCTCAGAGGCCCTAAATGAAACTAGGGGCAGTTGATTTTCCAGAGTTGCTGGAATCCAGTAAGGGATTAACAAAAAACTGCCCAGCCAGTTTATTCTTCTCCTGTCAAAAAGGCAAACCATTATTTTTTAAGGAGCTAACAACAGGATAGAGAAAACCATATAAGCTGAAGAAATATCCCCCCGGCGTCCCTCCAGCCAATTCCAATTGCAGCCAACAGTACTGTTGGAAATTGTACAAGTCATTTTGCATAGAGCGCTATCAAGTTTAGATGCCAAGAATAAATGTCATTCTGAGGGAAACCTCTGCAGTAATCACTGTTGAGTGAACTATCACTGACTGGGGAAGGCAAAAGTAATCATGGCCTACAGGGCCATACTATGCCAAATGCTGAATTCATCCTCTCAGAAGGGCTTTCATCTTCCCTGTTCTGGGAAAAGAGCTGCTGTTACTCTTAAGCCTTCAGAAACACACTACGTGAAGCAAGGGTGAAATTGCTACAGCTACACTCAGACTGGAGAACTGGGGCCTCTTTCGTGGTACACTCCAGCGACTTTGTGCTACTCCAGCGATGCATAACAGCCATAAACAGTTTAACTGGATGGCTAAGTCACTTTCACAGCTGCTTTTCATCACTAGAGTGGGGCAAAGCAATCACAGTGCACCGCTGAACCTGGCCTGTTATTTTACGTTCCTTTACCAGACCAAACCCTCATTTCTGCAGACACAGGTCACAACCAGCAGTGTAAAGCAGAGCACACCTGATACTCAGTGAGACAACTGAAACAGCCAGGACTTGCAAACTGCTTTTTATTGTGACCTCTTTTCCTTAGCTGTAAGATATTCTGATACTACACACATCTTTCGCTGACAGCAATACCTATAACAAAGGCTGCACCTAATACTTGAAATTGAGTCACTGGAGAAAGCTGGGGGTTGTTGGGGGGGGAACATGAAAGATACAGCTCTCCAATTCAAGGTAGTTTCATTTAGAATACCCCAGGTCTTGTGCGGATGTCATAAACTCCCTTGGCTGACATGCACTGTTCCAGTCTTGGCATCCAGGAAAGACCCATCTCTTAGTTCTCTGCAGACAAACTGGAATGCAATGTTTCATTTCCCAGCTTACTGGGCCACACGCTGCAGGTCTTAGTCAAAAGTCCCACTAACATAAATGGTGTGCATAAAGACTAAGTAAGGCTGCAGGATTTGGCCTGTTGAAAGGCGTTTCAGTCTCTCTGGATATGTTTATGCTGCAACTGGGAGTGTGCTGCACAGCCCAGGCAGACAGTCATCCTCTAGCTCTGCTTCAGTCAGCATGCTAAAGAGAGGAATGCGTATGTTGAGCACGAGCCAGCCATCTGAGTACAGACCGAGGGGGCCAGGTAGTTCTGTACTCAGTTAGCCGACCCGCAACAGCAACACTGCTTATGTTAGCTGGATCAGAGTTGTTTTTCCAGTCTGAGGGACATACTCCCCAAGGCAGTGTCAACATGCCCTCTATGGCTAGGGCCTCCTCTCTCTGAAAGCCTGCCACTTCACACCTCACCTGTAACCAGATGCTTTTTGTGAGTAGAACACAGGACTGAGACTCAGGTAACCACGGGCAAGTCACTTCCCCACTATAGGCCTTCATTTCCCCATCTGAAAAACAGAAATAATGACTCGGACCTCCTTTAAAAAGCACTGTGAGATCTACTGAGAAAAGTGGATATAAGAGCTGGGTGCTCGTATTACTGTGCCTACTCAATGCAAATTCATGTCATTGTGAGTGGCTACTGAACAGCACTCCTTAAAGTGCCTTTTTTCCCCCTCTCCAATTTATGCTACATGTCTGAGTTCTACATAAGAACAAAAACTCAAATTCTTTTAGGTCACATTAAACATACATCATCAAACAAATAACATTGCAAAATGTTACATGTCTCACTCTGAATTCTCTAGTAGGTTCAGAGGTCACAATCAGAGCCAACTCTACTAACTCCGTTACATCATTGCACAATTGTACACCAGAATAGTAATTAAAAAGTCTTACTGTAGCTATAGCCATTAGACTGATCTCACTCTTCTCCTTGTCACGTTCCAAAAAATAGTTACATTTCAAAACAATCAGTTCATAGCATCCATGCTTCCCCTGATACTCAACCAAAGTTGAAAAGTTCCAGGGGATAGCTGTGTTAGTCTAGTTCAGCAAAACAAACAAGGAGCCCTGTGGCTCTCTTAAAGACTAACAAATTTATTTATTGCATGAACTTTCATGGGTGGAATCCTACTTTGTCAGACAAAGTGGATGCGTCTACACTTGTAAATTAAGTTGACTTAAGCAAGCTTGTCGACTTAATTTACTCTGCGTCTACAGTACACTTTCCTTAAGTTGACTTAAGCAAGCTGCTTAAGTCAACTTAAGGAAAATTAAGTCGACTTTGTTAAAGCTCATTTAAAGTCGACTTTAGGCTTAAGTTGACTTTCTAAAGTCAGCTTAAGGGCAGTGTAGATGAGCAGTAGCCATAAGTCGACTTAAATGGCTTCCAAGGCTCCCTTCTCTTCTCCCTGACTTTCCTCCCAGAGTTCCTGGGACAGGAAGCCTGCTCTGGCTGATCATGGGGCAGGACACAGCCCTGCCCCCTCCCCAAGTTCGGAGCTGGCCAGGCCTGCCTCAGAGACAATGGCTGAGCAGGGCAGTCAGCAACAGGTGGGCACCGTCGTGGAGCCATGACGAAATCTTGGCCCTGATCGGCATTTGGGGGGATGAGGCAGTGGCCCCCAAGCTGCAGGGCAGCCAGAGGAACTGGGAGGTTTATGCCTCAATCTCCCAGGCCCCGGAGCTGCATGGCTTCCTGGGGCAGGACAGTGGGGGCTCCCCTGCGATCACAGTCAACTCTGCCGAGCCCCCTTCCCCCGATGAGGTCTGGGAGGAGGGCTCAGTGGAGGAGACCATGGGCCCGGAGGAAGGGGAGACCAGCCAGCCCCAGGAGCCGGAGGTCACCTTGCCACCCCTGGATCCAGCTGCCAGCCCAGAGCTGATCCCTGCCCCGATGGCCGACCCAGCCTCCCAGCTGGAGGGAGAGGAGCCGGTTCCCACCTCAGAGGAGGACGCAGGCGAGGGGCCAGTGCCCCAGAGACCTGCTGCAACTGCTGGTGAGTGCTCCCCCCCCTTTCCCTCCCCACTGCGGCCAGGGCTGGGCATGCCTGTGGGACAGGGACTGTAGGTGGACATGGCCCAGGGACAAGCAGGGTTGGGGGGAGAGGAGGCACTCCCACAGAGGTAGGGGGGCTGTGGGGCGAGGGGGAGGGGGAAGCCCAAGGCGAGTGGTGAAGTGGTATGTCTGGAGATGGGGTGGGAGAACCCTAGGCAGGAGCCCCTAGGCCACACAGCATGCCCCCGACACTGCTGGCACATGGCCCCAGGAGAGACCCCCCCCCCGTGTGGGCACTGTACCCACCCTGGGCAGCACAGCATGCCGGCATGTACCAGGGGGTCCGTATGCCAAAGGACAGGGACTGGGAAGCCGGGGTATGGTCAGGGGACAGCAACTGCTCTCAGACTGCACCCCACATGAGCTAATGGGAGGGACTCTCTTCTGTACTTCTTCCCAGCAGCTCCTGCACCCTTGAAACGCAGCACTCCTGGTGTCCCAGCAGGCCCGATCCAGGGTCGGAGGAGGAGGCGGTGCTCACGGGACAAGATCCTGGAAGACCTGGTCCGCGTAAGCGAAAGGACGGAGGCACGCCTGGCAGCGAGGGAGGACCAGGATGATGGCCACCAGAGGGTCCAGCAGCGGCTGCTCGAGCATATGCTCAACCTCCTCGAGCGGCAGACACAGGCCATGGAGCGACTGAAGGAGCACCTGTTCCTCCAGGGCCCCGTCCTGCGCCCCAGAGGTGGCTCACCTCGGCGGCAGCCCAGGACCTGGGGCAGACGCCAGTAGGCCAGGAACCCGCCTCCTGGAGGCCATGGACTATGACCCCTTCCCCTGACCTCCTGCTCTTCCCCCCGACCCCCTTCACTCCCCCCAAACCCCACATCTCTCAACCCCCATTATCCCCTAAATAAACACCTTGTACCCTAATATATGTTTTCTGGGATTTTTTATTGGTTTGGGGGCAGGGGGAGACGGGTGTGTGGGGGTGAGGGGGCAGGCATGGGTGGGTAGTGGAGCTGACGGGACCTGGAAGCAGGCCTAGCCCTCAGCGGGCCTCACTGGCAAAGTGGGCCCTCAGCGCATCTCTAATAGTCTGAGCCTGCTGATGACCTCATTCAGTCTGGGGCAGGGCGTCCTCGGGCTGCTCGTAGTGAGCGGTGAGTCCCTCGGCCTCAGCTTCCCAGATGCGGGGGACCCTTTCCCCCTGCAGCTTGCAGAGGTTGTGGAGGCAGCAGCATGTGCTGACAACCTCCGGCAGGTTGCTCTCTCTGAGCTGCAGGCAGGTCAGGAGGGCCCTGCAGCGGGTCTTCAGCCGTAGAAAGATTCGCTCAACGACATTGCGGCATCGGTTGAGCCTCTGGTTGAAGAGGTCCCTGCTTTCATCAAGGCGGCCCGTGTACGGCTTCATCAGCCAGGGGTGCAAGGGGCAGGCGGGATCTCCCAGGATCAGGACGGGCACCTGCACACCCCCGATGGTGATGGTGTGGTCGGGGAAGAAGGCGCCCACCTGCATGCGCCTGTACAGGGCAGAGTTCCACAAGATCCTCGCGTCGTGCGCCTTCCCCGGCCAACCGACGTAGATGTTTTGAAAGATCCCGTGGTGGTCCACCAGGGCCTGCAGGACAGCAGAGTAGTACCCCTTGCGATTAATGTGTTCCTGGGCTCGAATGGGTACGTGGGTGGTGTCCACAACACCCACACAGTTCAGGAAACCCAGCCCGGCGAGGCCATCAAGGAGGTCATGCAGGTTGCCCTGGGTGATGTCAGGCTAGCAGGATGCGGTTGATCGCCCTGCACACCTGCATGACGGCGGTCCCCACAGTGGCCTTCCTGATCCCAAACTGCTGGCCAACGGAGCGGTAAAAGTCCGGGGTTGCCAGCTTCCAAAGTGCGACGGCCACTCTCTTGTCGACGGACAGGGCAGGTCGCAGCCGGGTGTCCATCCGCTGCAGAACCGGAGTGAGCTCACGGACCAGCTTGAGGAAGGTCTGCTTGCTCATCCGCAGGTTCTGCAGCCACTGTGCATCGTCCCAGGTGGTCAGGATAACTCACTCCCACCAGTCAGTGCTGGCTGCACGTGCCCAGAGACAGCAAGGCACGGCAGGCACTTCGCTGCCTGCAGCAGCTTGCCGGTCCAGCAAGGCGGGGGTCAAGCTGGTGTCTGCCTCTGTGCTGGTGGCTTGCAATTGAATCCTGTTCCAGAAGAGAAGCTGCCTCATCAGTAGCTGCCAGGTGCTGCGCAGCTGCCTGATAATTCTCAGGAGAAGAAGAGCTCAGTCCCTGACCTGCTCACCCTCCATGTTGCCAAGCACAATGGGGAAGGTGCTGAACTCACTTCCTCTTTTATGGGACTGGCCCGGGGAGGGAGAGCACTTCCTGACTGCCACATGCCACACTTCCCATCATGCACCACTCCTAGTCCCCCTAGCCCCTGCCAGTCGACTTAAGCATCAAGTGTAGACACTTTAGGTCGACTTTGCAAGGTCCCCTTTAAGTCAACTTAATTTTATAGTGTAGACGCACTAAGTCGACTTAAAAAAGTCGACTTAAAGTTGACTTTGTTAAGTCGACTTAGCTAAAGTCGACCTAAATTAACAAGTGTAGACCTAGCCAGTGGGATTATACCCACAAAAGCTCATGTGATAAATGAATTTGTTACTCTTTAAAAGTGCCACAGGACTAGTTTGTTTTGCCGAAGTTCTTTCTCATAAAGACAGTTTTATTTATTTTCTAGTGCAGTGAAGAGTTCAGCCTGCCCAGATTTTTCTGTTAAAGTGCAACTTGGTCCTGTTTGCTCATGTGAGTTACCCTGGAAGGTAGCTAGAGGATGATGGAGCACAGGTGTTGGGATGTTAATGTAATGGTGTGGTTCACACTCTCAGTACTGATGGTCAGAAAGCAGTATTCTCAAACTTCCACTGGGTGTACAACTCCATATAGTGCAAGAAGGCACACTATAACTCCAGTTGGTCCTGCCTGCTACACTTCCACGGGTGTCAAGTGTAGAAGGACATAAAAAGCTGAATGCAGAAAGGAGAGCATCTCCTCTGGTTCTCATGCAGAGACAGATGCCTGGCTGGAGCCAGGGGGTTGAGCTGGCCTGATGGCAGACAGCCTCCCTGGGTATATCAACACTAGAAAAGCTAAGTCGACTCTGTTAACAGCGTCTACACTAAAAACTTAAGTCGACTGCCTGAGTCCACATGCAGGTGCTAGGTTGATGGAGCAGCAGCTCGAGGGAAGGGAGCTGTGGTTCCCTTCTTCTCCCCAGAAGAAGGGAGCTGCAGCTCCCCCCGGAGTGAAGGGACCAGTGGCCCCCTGCAGGGAAAAGGGAACCATGGCTCCCCCTGGGGAGAAGGGAGCTGCAGCTCCCCCAGGGGAAGGGAACTGTGGCTCCACAGCAAACAGCTTGTCCCTTGTCCTGGGGGAGCCGTGACTCCCTTATCCCAGGAGCCATAGCTCCCTGCAAGCCGCGGCTCCCTTCTCCCTGGTGAGCTGTGGCCCCTGGGGAGCTGCCACTCCCTTGTCTCAGGGAGCTGCCACTCCCTTCTCCCTAGCCCATTCCCCTTAGGTCAACTTAAGGAATTAGGTCGACCTAGGGCATCCACACTGGCTTTAGGTCACCTTAACAGGTTGAATTAAGCATTAAGTCGACCTAAAGAGTGGTAGTTATTAAGCTGACTTAAGGAAGCACTTAAGTCAACCTAATGAAAGCCAGGTGTGGATGCATTGTTCTGTAGGTCGACTTAAGCATCTTTAAGTCGACCTAAGTTGCTAGTGTAGACATACCCCATGAGGAAAGGTAGGGTTGAGTCATAGAAGATTAGGGTCGGAAGGAACCTCAGGAGATCCAACCCCTGCTCCAAGCAGAGCCAATCCCAACTAAAGCAGCAGCAGGACTATAGGGTAAGTTCTAGTGACTATAGTGTAAGCCATTTGTAGTTCCTTGCCTGTTGGTCTGGAGGGAGATGTCTGCTTGTCAGAGCCTTGCTGGGGAACTGTTAGCCAAACCAGAGAGTCTGAGGCAGTTGTGAAGAATATCTGGGAGAAGTGAGTTCTCCTCTTTGGAAGACAGGCCTGCAGGGTCAGGGAATGACCTGCAAGTGGAGCTGAGCCAACCCACCTGCAGCACGACCAGCTGGATGGCAGAAAGGCCTAGGAAGCTTTCTGGAGTAGGCTGAGAAAGATGCAGATACACAATAAGCATGGGAATGGGCTGTGGGAAAGGCCTAAAGAGAGATTGGGGTAGGAAGTGATTCTTGGAGGAAGCAATGGGACTAAGTAGACGGACCTTGGCTGCTTCACAGACCCACCAATGAAACCGATATAGAACCCCCCCCTGATCCAATGAATAAGGATGACTGAGTTGGGCTAAGGACCCAGTATGAAGCTGATGGATTATTATTTGTTGGACTCCTTGTCCACTCCAGAAGAGGTGGGACTAGATGTGGCCTGGCCTGACCACCAGTGGGCCCAAATGGCCATTGGACAGAGACAATGAAGAGTAAGGCTCTGTGATGCCATACCTGGCTGCAAGCAGGGACTCTGGCAGTGAGTCACACTCCTCTACAGTACTCTGCATCATTTCTTAAGGTCGAACAGTTAAACTGGTGATGCACATCAGCAACACAATCCTGCATCTTCCTTGCTGCTACTACTAATTCTTGGCTACATGAATATTAAGGTACTATGAAAGAGCAAGATGAGAAAATCCTCTCTACACTGGAATGGGTGCAGCTGATTGGTTATATCCCATTATTTGGTATCTGTGCTCTTTATTTCCTCTTCCTCAATGTAGGCCTTTGCATCATTTTTTATTTGCATTAATAAGATTTGCCTTAATAATATTTGCATCCTTGCCTCGATCTTTGCATTAATCTTCTCTGTTTCAGCCACCCATGCCATTCTAATCTCTCTTGATAACTTTACCGTTTGGCTCTCTGCTCCTGTTTCTACCCACTTTGATTGCTATGCACAATGGCTATGTCTACACTTACAAAGTTAAGTCGACTTTGTTAAGTCGACTTAACAAACTGGCTACACTTTAAGTTGACTTAACAGCAGAGAGAGTCATTATATTGGCTTTAAGTCAACTTAATAAAGTCAACTTAGTGTTAATCCCCATCTACTCTGGCCTTAAGTCTACCTAAGGAGTCGACTTAAGGCTTAAGTAGACCTAAAAGGAGGTGTTATTAAGTTGACTTAAGCTTTCCTTAAGTTGACTTAAGGAAATGCTTAAGCTGACTTAAGAAAAGCTCAGTGTGGACGCAGCTTTGTTCAGGTCGACTTAAGCGTCTTTAAGTCGACCTATAGATGCACCCAATTTGAGCATGGCTGAATTTACACCAAAGAAACAAATGCAAAGAATAACGTCAAGGAGCTGCAGACTCTATTGAACGGGGGTTTAAGTTTATTGCACTGTGTATTTGGTCAGAGGACTGGGTGCCATTCAAAATAAATTGGAGTGCATATTATCCCACATTTCATGCTTCCTTACTTTGACAACTATACAGGACACCAGAATTGAAAGAACTGAAATGAAAAAACAAGCCTAAGGAGAACAATAGCCGCTCTCCACTATAGCCAACTTCTCTTCCCCCCCCCCCCCAAATGCTTATTTATCATTTCACAAATGCACAAAGATTTTTGGACCAGCAAGAGAATGAGATACAATCATATGATTTTTAAGCCGCTTATATAGATGGATCCCAGTCTCGCTGCCTTTTTAGAAACATGTCTTGATATCCTACTCTGAGATTAAACCCTGTGAGAATCTTTTCAGACCTACTGCAACCAAACACACCACTAGCAACACGCCAGCCTCCGCACAATCCCTGTCAAGTGACAGAAACAGAGTCCTGGGTGCAGCTCACCAAAATAACAACAACAATCATTCTAAAAAATAAAATGAAAAAACAAAAATACCAGGTGTGGAATTTTCAGCGATCAAAATAATTTTCTTCGCCGACATCAGCCCAACAAATGCTTAAGAAAAGAAGGAAACTGATGAGGATCAAACAATTTCTGTTTAAGTAAATATTGATGCAGCTGTTTATATCCATCTAAGAAATACACTATTTCTTTAGGGACAAAGGATCTGCAAGTACATTTTTAATACAAATTTTGGATGAGCAGCACCCAAGGTTATTGCAACAAAGAAACTGTCATGTGAAATTTAGAATTCACTAGCTTATTTTTAAAGACTTGCTTCTGCCAGCCTTATGGATCACAGGTGACACTGGACAAGCATACTTTTCAGTCTACAAATATGCGTTGCTTATGAAGTTAAATTGCGTCTCATGTTTAACTCTGTGCACAGGGCAGAATATACTTCTGCTGCCCCAGGACCAGCACAATCAAGGCCAAAATTCCTTCTTTGGGTCTTCTCCCACTTCCAAGCATCACATGAGAAGTAATTTATTGAGTCTTTACTGCCTTTGAGCCTTTCATTAGTATTCCTATTATTTTATTATCCAAGGTCAGGCCCCTTCAGATCCAGGCACTGTTCAAATGCTAAGAAGATACGGTCTGTGCTCAAAGACTTTACAATCTAAATCAACATGAGAGAGAGGTTATATGAGTTACCCAAGCTTACACAGCAGCTCAGTGGCAGAACTGGGACTAAAACCCAATGCACCTGATTTATTGTCTAATACAGAGGTGGGCAAACTATGGCCCATGGGCCACCTGAGCGCCCCCCTCCCCCACAATCTTTTCATCCAGCTGGCCCTAGATGGCAGCCCACAGTGTGGCTGCACCAGTTGCTCCCCCTTTCTGGCCAGGTGGCCCCGCCCTTCTCCCACCATGTGAGCCAAGCATGGCCTTGGCTAGGCCACGGAGGCCGATCTCTCCTCCTGCCCAGCTCCACCTCTTCCTTCTTCGGGCCCATTGGCACCCTGGCCACAGCATAGTGGCCACTCCCCCCATGGACCAGTGGCATCCAGCGCCACCCCCCTCACCCCCCAGGACCACCCCACACCCCCACAGAACTAAAAGTAAATGCAAGAAAGTGCAAAGAACAATGCAAAAAAAAAGTGTGCAGCAGAAAAAATAGCGAGAAAAAGAAAAGTGGACAGGGAACAGGTTTTATGTTTCTAGTTATATTTATTTATTCTATTTACATTTACGTATGTGTATGTTATCTGTAATAGGGTGGGAGATGGATGGGATAAGAGGCAGGATTACAGGGGTGGCACTACCCCAACCAAGCCCTGCCCCTTCCCCTGCATATGGCCCACCCTACAGCAGGTGTGGCCCTCAGGCCAAAAGGTTTGCCCAGTCCTGGTCTAGTACCTTACCCAGTAGGCCATGCTGCCTTTCTAGGCCACGTAGGCAATCTATGGCAGAGCCTCTTTACTAACACTTTACTCCTTCTTCAGCCTGCTGCAACTCTGTCTGCATCGTCTCTGAGAGAAGAAATGTAGCATCAGCTCTTTGTACTCAGCGATTCATTTTGCCCAGCCTTCCTGGTTAAACCTGTCATCCCAATTGTTCCACATAGCTTTTAAGTTCATTTAATTCACTCACAGAAAACCTTCCTTGGCCTCAATCCTTGGGGTAGCAGCTTTCAGAGAGATTGTCTCATCATCTCCACTCATTACATCCATAGCTGAACCACCCACTTCAGTATAAAAATGGCTGCAGCCCCAGGGGAGTGCATTAAGTAATTAAGAAGGAGACCAGATAATGTCATTTTCTGTAAAAGAATCTGCAGCTCTAATCAATAGCTGACCGTATCTCCATGAGCAGCCAGCATTTCAGCATGCTGAACCTCTTCGTGAACCAGCCAGCAGAAAAACAAGCTCCTTTATCCATGACAGAATCGCCTAGTCTAGGGCATGTTTTCATTAGTCGAAAGATTTGCACGAGCCATTCTGTCAAATCAAACCACACAAGAGGGACAGATTTATTGTCTGCTTGGGGAAGCCTGGCAAGCAAGCCAAGCTGCAGTTCCAAGCCAAGGGCTTGATGAGCACTGTAAGGATAGAATTGATTTATATCAGTGGTTTTCAACCAGGGGGTACGCAGATCCCTTGGGTACATCAAGTCATCTATATTTGCCTACATTTACAATAGGCTACAGGAAAAACACTACAAAGTCACTACAAACTAAAATTTCTTACGGACAACAACTTGTTTATATTGCTCTGTCTATCATACACTGAAATGAAAGTCCAATATTTATATTCCAGTGGGTTATTGTATAATTAGATGGTAGAAATGAGAGAGTAAGCCATTTTTCAGTTACAGTGGGCTGTGTGTGATGTTGTAAGGAAGTAATTTTTAAGTGAAGTAAAACTTGGGGGTACACAGACCAGTCAGACTCCTGAAAGGGGTACAATAGTCTGGAAAGGTTGGGATCCACTGATTTATATAACTGATTTTCATAATCAGGCCATGTTTCATCTTTAAAATCTGAGTTTACTAATCCTGCATGCCAGTTGTATTTGAAATTCAGACTACTGCATTTTAATGCAGATACAAAGACATTTTTTCTATTTTTTTTCCTCCGTTCTACTGGCTAAAGCCCTATGCAGCTGGTGTTTGCTATATATTGCACTCTTAGGGTGAAGAGTTTGTCCTGCACATGCAGAATGCGTTCATTTCTCAGGAATCAAATGACCACACCAGAGCTAAACAATATGTGAAGTGTTCAATTAGTTTTGGACTAAAAGTCCTCCAGATGCTGAAAGCTGGTACATTTGTTAACCTCTGGCTAAACACAGTTCATGCTGATTTCCAGTAGAAAAATGCACAGATAGAAGAGCAAAAATTTGTCATCTGTAGTGTTATTTGGAATGTCAGTGCATGCCAACAAATGGCAAAGTTAACATGTGTTAGTTCCCAGCGTTTACCTTCCAAATGGATAGATATAGTAGAACATAAGAGCTCTACAAAACAATACACTCCATGAGAACAGGCTGGACGCCAGATCCTCCACTGGTTTAAAGGGCCTGAGCCAAGACCTACTGGAGTCAATGGAAAAACTCCAACTGATTTTAGTGGGTGTTGGATCAGGCCCTAAATCTTATCAGCTTTAAAGGAAAACTTATCAGCTATATGCACTCTCACACACAGCTATGGGGGCTGATTCTGCACTATATATATACATGCAACATTTACACTATTAGTCACTTCTCAGGTAATGTATCAGGTTCTGCAGAGATAGGGAGATATTGCTAGACCAGTTATGTTCAGGTCAAGGCTATGAGCACTTGGAACAGCTATAGATTTACAGCCTTTTTTTTCTTTTAACTTTCAGCTTGGAAAAGAGGAGACTGAGGGGGGACATGATAGAAGTATATAAAATTATGACTGATGTGGAAAAAGTGGACAAGGAAAAGTTGTTTAAATACTCCCATAATACAAGAACCAGGGGTCACCAAATGAAACTGATAGGTAGCAGGTTCAAAACAAATAAAAGGAAGTTCTTCTTCACACAACGCACAGTCAACTTGTGGAACTCCTTACCTGAGGAGGTTGTGAAGGCTGGGACTATAACAATATTTAAAAGGGAACTGGATAAGTTCATGGTGGCTAAGTCCATAAATGGCTATTAGCCAGAAAGGGGTTAAGAATGGTGTCCCTAGCCTCTGTTTATCAGAGGATGGAGACGGATGGTAGGAGAGTGATCACTTGATCATTGCCTGTTAGGTTCACTCCCTCTGGGGCACCTGGGCACTGGCCACTGTCGGTAGACAGATACTGGGCTAGATGGACCTCTGGTCTGACCTAGTACGGCCTTTCTTATGTTCTTATGTTCTTATGTAGAACGAAAGCTTGGATTCTGCATGAAAGAGATGTGTAACCCATATGCCTGAAAAGGCTATCTCTGAGAGACCTGCTGAGGGTGGGTTACTGTTGTTGGGCAGATTAGCGACCCACAACTGGAAACTTCCAGAAGCAGGGAGTGGTAGCAATTTGAACATGCTCCACAGTGTACCCTGCTGGTGTGATGTGATGTTGTCAGTCAGATGACTGGAGAGCAGCAGCCTGAGCAGACAGCAGGCAGGAGCTGCCTTGAGGGGAGACCATGTGCTCAGTGTTCTGGAGAGGAGCTGAGCCAGGAGTGAACAAGATGGTTTCTCCATGTAAAGGAGTCATTTGCGACAGACCTTGCAGACATGCATATGGGACTGAGGGCTGGTTGCAGAGGAGAAGAGAAAGCCTGCATGGAATGCTACAGAGGATTCCAGCAAAGAAAGAAGAGGACAGCTATTTCTTGCCACTCAAGCTTCCACACTGGAACAGAGACTGTAGCTGAGAGTTGGGTGAACTCCACACAGACTTTGGGACTCTTGGGTATCTTTCATGCAAGGGATTGTTCTTGGTTAATTGTAGTTTGTTTTCTTAGGATAAGGTTCATTTAGTTAGTAGTTAATAAAGTTCATTGTTATGTTTGTTTTTAGTAGTATTTTAATGTGTGAGTGTATCTCTGAGCAAGCTTCGCCGTGAGTCCTGTACAGACTGGATCCTGGGTCTCCAGCTGCTTTCCCCATAGGGGTTGGGATTGATTTCTGTGGAGCACTGGAGAAGGGCAACTAAATGAATTTAGCCCACCCGAAGGTTACAGATGCAGGACAGCCATACTCTGCATACAGGCTTAGTCTGAACCCCGGCTGTAACCAATGAGAGCCAATTTCAAGGGCACATTGCCTGGGGAAGGAGTAAAGAGTTACACCACTGAACATTACAGATATCAGTGGTAGCTACTGCTGAGAGAACTGCCTTCACTGCCCTTCTCTCTGCTTAAATCTCTCTTAAGGCCCAGTCCTGAGGATACTCAGTCCATCACACGAGGCAGTCACAGCACCCAATCACACTGGAACCTCATTGTATTTATGTTGTTCATCTATGTACCTCACACTTTCAGTAAGGGTTTGTTTAGTGCTGAAGTGAGCACATTGGCCACATGTAACAACAGGTATGCATGCACTCTGTCTGCATTGGCAGAGGACTGGCCCTGGAATCTCTTGCTTTAAAACACAGACCTATGCCGCTCGGCTAAAGGACTAACTGCTAGCTGGAAGCAGTAACATGTTGATACTCTCTGATGTAGTCCAGGCACTAGATGTGAGGTTTGCAGGGGAGTCACTTCACCAATGGTTTACAAATAAAAAAACAGAAAGTGATCAACAATGCCTGGGTTTTCTCACTTTTTCTCGGCAAGGTTGGTGCAAGATGCAAGGGGAATCCGCTATTCATTTTGAAAAGTGCCACGAGATATTTCACTTCTTTAACATCACTTACCCCAGATTGACTTTCACCCTTCTGAGACAGCCTTTTACCAGATTTTCTCTCTAACTCTAGTAGCTGCAGATTTTTGGTGTGGTAACTGATTGATTTGGGAAGCTGTAGGTTGGTAAAGGAGTGTTTGCAGAAGGGCAGCCAAAGTGGGTGATGGCAGACTGGCGTGCAGGAGCACAGAGTTAGATTATCGTGGTGACAGGAAGGTGTGTGTTTGTGGGTGGAAAAGCAGAGGGTGTTTGTTGTTATGTGGCTTCATCTTTAATTTTCTTAATTTTGTGGGTTTGCTTTTGGTATGGTGTGTATAGTAATCCTAACTGCTTCATGGAAAAACTTTCTGTATATTAATAGCCTAGGACTTTTTAATGCCTGATTGGATGTGGTTGTAGTAGACAACAAAGGAGGCAGACTTTTGTGGCCAGAAGTACAGGAAGAGAATAGCTTATCTGTCAGCAGCTCTGCATGATCTCTCATCTGTCAGCAGCTATGTATGAACTTTTCTCTGTTGTAGCTCCTCATGGAGGAGGTTTAATGTATGCCCCACTTCTATCAATCAAGTCTGCATGTGGCAGTCCTTCCTTACCCCCAGCCATTGGTCATACTTGTGTATGTCCAGCCTCCCCCCATCAATCAACCAATCAGGCTTGTGTGCGCTTGGCTTCCCCACGTTAACCAATAAGCTTCAGCATAACTAGCCCTCAACAGCCAATCACGCTGCCATGTGCCATGCCTCTACCCATCAGGCTCACATCTACAACACATACATTTTCAGTGATGGTGTGAATAACGGCTAAAAATCCAACTTTAAAAGAATCCTCTCCATTGCACCAGTTCTTTTCAGGGACCACCTCGTTGCCAAGTTCTTTGTAGATAGACAAAAAATAAAAATAAAAAATAAAAAAATTCAATGATATTGGTCTCCAGTGAAAAATATGACTGCCAAGGAAAAAATTTCATCTAGAGTCCAAAGTCAAAGGTTTCCTATTAAAAATGTATGAAGAGACACCAAACAAAGACAACCCAGAACATTTAAAGGGCAATACAAACTTATCGTAAGTACACTATCACATCACTTGACCATTTACATTTAAAGAAAAACAGGGGATTATGTCCCATTTATAAGTCCACTTAGAATGCAACCATAACTCTGGAATTGCTACTGAAGACATGCATAATGCATATAGAAAAAAAAGAGAGAGAGAGATTTTATATTTCTGGCCAGAATGTTGTCCCCTGTCCTATAAGACACAGGCCTATCCAAAACAAACAAGAAGATCTATGGCATTTTTAAAGACTAACACATTTATTTATTGCATGAGTTTTCATGGGTATAATCCCACTTCATCAGATGCATGAAATGGAAACTGAAGTATGTTGGTGAATATATATATATATATATATATATATATATGCAGAGAAGAGTAAGTCACAAGGTCAATTCACCCTTTTTCAGCAAACCACACAAGTTGTTTTGATTCAAACAGTGTGGAACAATAGATGAGAAGGTTAAACTGTAAATTACCTTTGGTAATGAGTTAGCTATTACAGATCCCCATTCAAGGCCTATCCAAAGAGTTGCTTGAAGCATGACATCCACGCATAATTTCTATAAGCAAAAAGAATGACTCTCGATCTGGTATAAAACTCTGTAGCCCATCTGCTTAGTGACAAAGGTGGCCGAGAACGTATCTTCCTGCACTGCATTCACACTCTGCACACTGAATGCAGAGTCCAGTTAAAATCTCTCATATTCCACGCCATCCCTGAAAGCCTGCCTCTCCGTGACCAGGACTTCCTAGTTGTACTCCACTGGAAAAAGGAAACAGTCAACCAATAAGGTGATGTGCATGTATGTGGGAGGAAGAACATTCATATAAATTGTAGAACCCCAGTGAGCAAGAGATAAGAAAGCCCAGGGGCCATACCTCCTTCAGAGTTATTTTACTTAGCTTTTACACACTCACTCACCCTTAGCCAAACATATCTAGAAATTAATTCAGCTTTGGGAACAGAGCTGGTCAAAACATAAACATCTGTTTTTGCCAGACTTTTGGAAGTTTAGAAGATATTTTCTATTCTGGAGCATTTGAAACTCATTCCTTTGTTTGTTTATTTTCCCCCCCCCCCCCCCAATTATTTAAAAAATGCATATAAACATGTTATTTAAATGGTTTTTAAAACGGTTATCAAACTTTTTGCTTTATCAAAATCCCAATTTTTGATTTAAAAAATAACCATTTTATACAAGTTTCAGTCCAAAATATAGATACATAAGCAAATCACGCAGTCATTGCAACATAATGTTCACCTTTGAGGGGATTTTGCAATATTGTTTTATGTACTAGCTTCAGTTCAAAATCAGGGGCTTAACTGACATCTTAACATTCACTGTGTGTCCTTATTAAAATGGTAGAACATATCAGCCTGGAAAGCTTTTTGGAGAATCCAAAATAGTCAGCATTAGATATAGCATTGCCATCTAGTGGTCATTGCAGAAATTAAACATTCAGAGTTACAAACAAGGAATCTTGTCACACTTCTAAAGACTAACAAATTTATCGCATGAGCTTTTGTGGGAGAAAATCCCACTTCGTCAGACACTTAAAGATGGAGAACTTACAGAATGAGAGGAAAATAAATGCAGGGAAGTGTAAGTGATAGGATCAGGTCAGATTGTTACAACAAATCAAAGCAGTTGTTTAGATTCAAACAGTGGAGAACAGCATATTAGAGGGAAGTGAGGTCAAATCAGCTGTTGTAGGAAAAGAGACCAAAATCCTTACTTAACCCTAAGGCACAGAGTCAAATCTGCAAATGAATTCCAATTCTGTGGCGTCTCTTTGAACCTTTGATTTGTAGCAGCTCTTTACACCAACGTCCCACACAAAGACGGATTAAAAGCCATGAAGAGAACTATCCCAGATGATGACATGGCACATCTCGTGGCTGAACTTTGTGACTTTGTACTCACCCATAATCATTTAAGATTTGAAGATAATTTATATCTTCAAGTCAGCGGCACTGCTATAGGTACCTGCATGGCCCCACAATATGCCAACATCTTTATGGCTGACTTAGAACTCCACTCTCATCTCCAAGTACCACTCCTTTATTTACGCTATATTGATGACGTCTTCAACAGCTGAACCCACAGTAAGGATGCCACAGATATTTCAACAGTTTCCACCCCACAATTAACCTTAGCCTGGGCCACGTCACACAGGAGATCCACTTTCTGGACACTACAGTGCAAATTAATGAGAGACACATAAACACCACCCTAAATAAAAAACCTACTGACCGTTATAGTTACCTACATCCCTCGAGCTTTCATCCAGGACACACTACTCGATCCATTGATTACATCCAAGCCCTAAGATATAACTGGATTTACTCCGATCACTTAGAAAGAGATGGACACCTTCAGAATCTCTATCAAGCATTCTTAAAACTACAGTACCCACCTGGGGAAGTGAAGAAACAGATTGACAGAGCCAGATGGGTACCCAGAAATCAGTTACTACAGGAGAAGCCCAAGAAAGAAAACAACAGAATGCTATTGGTCATCACATACAACCCCCAAGTCAAATCTCTACAGCACCTATTCTACAAGATGATCCTTCACTCTCTCAAGCCTTGGGAGACAAACCTCTCCTCACTTACAGACAGCCCCCAACCTTAAGCAGATACTCACCAGCAACTACATACCAAACAATAGAAACATTAAAGCAGACACATATCACTGCAACAACCCTCTTGCCCCCGCCAACTTTGCCCACATATCTGCGCAAAGACACCATCACAGGATCTAATCAAATCAGATACTCCATCAAGGTCTCATTCACCTGCTCATCCACCAATGTGATTTATGCCATCATGTGCCAGCATTGCCCCGCTGCCTTATACATTGTGAAGCCTCGGCACAAAAGAATAAATGGACACAAATCTGACATGAGAAATAACAACAGAGTCCTGTGGCACTTTTAAAGACTAACAGATTTATTTATCGCATGAGCTTTCGTGGGAGAAAATC
>ML686001.1:466667-494998 GCA_007922175.1 Pelusios castaneus | reverse complement strand
GGGGGGAAATTGTGTGGCAAGACCAGACCATCTTGCCCAGCCCTTACAGGGAACTGGCCTGTGGTCAAGAAGAATGCTGGGTTAGGCTGGACCAGCATTGCAACACATCCCTGATCTGTATCAGCCAGTATGTGGCTGCTTCCAGGATTCCCAGTGCTGGTGCACGGAGAGGAAATAGACTAGATGCAGCCTATCGGGAATAGGTGTTGTCAGTCTCTGTTTATTATGACAATGTTGCTACTTGGGCCTGAAACAAAATATTAGATGTTCTGTACAAATGCGTCTCATGGTTTATAATAAGGAGAGGCATTGTCATCACCAGCTGTGAGATTGCAAAATGCAGCTTTGGGAAAAATAGGCATCTTCGAACTAAGAAACCCTATTCTGAGTACAAGCTTTTGTGGGAGAAAATCCCACTTTGTCAGACATCTGACGAAGTGGGATTTTCTCCCACGAAAGCTCATGCGATAAATCTGTTAGTCTTTAAAAGTGCCACAGGACTCTGTTGTCTAGCTTAAAGGTGTATCCTGAATTATTTACAGCTGGTCAGTTTCAATCTTAAACCACATGGTTTTAGCTGTGTTGCTTGTACCCAGGGTATCAGAGAGATAAGGTGGATGAAGTGATGTCGTTTACAGGCCCAACTTCTGTTTCCCAGAGCTGTGTATCAGTAGCTCGTCTCTCTCCAACAGCAGTTGGTCCCATAAAAGAGATTACCTCCTTGTCTCTGTGTGTTTCCATCTTTTCTGGGAAAGTGTTTGTCCGCTGGATGGCGCATTATTCAAAGTTTTCCAGTCCTTTCTCAACTGAGTAGCAATCAAGGAAGTATTTTTTCTTCTGTGTATTTAGAGAAATACTGCAGTTCAGTTATAGCCAGGGCTATTGAAAATTCAATTCAGAAGTAGCAGAGAAAGCTGGTGCTCCTTTCAATTCAAGGAGTGAAGAGAGGGCAGAACATACATTATATCTAATCAGAAATGTAGCTAGAATTAAGTTAAATGGCTAATTGGTTTATTTGTTCCTATGTCTCCTGGTTACTCCACCAAAGCAATAACAAAAAATCCATCCTGAAAATATAATTATTCGCATAAGCTTATTAGTGGCTGCTCATCTAAATCAGAAGGACTGTGACAAACTGCAAGCTCTTAGGCTATGTCTATACTTGCACATTAGTTCAAATTAAGGAAACTTAATTCAAACTAACTTAAGCCTTGGCTACACTAGGCTTTCATTAGTTCGAATTAAGGGCTTCCTTAATTCGAACTAATACATTCGATTGCTTAGTTCGAACTAACCCTTAATTCAAAATAGTTAGTTCGAATTAAGTCAATGTGGCTTAAGTCAATCAGTTTGAACTAACTGCTTAGGTCAAACTAATCGGCAGATTGACCTTCCTGCAACTGACTAATTCAAACTGAGAAAGTGCCCTTCATGGACATGGCTAGTTCGAACTAGCATTCTAGTGGGGCTATGCTAGTTGGAATTAAGTTAATTTGAACTAACTAAAATTAGTTCAGATTAGTTAGTTTGAATTAACTAATTCAAACTAGCTTTTGTAAGTGTAGACATAGACTTAGACAGCCAGCAGGACCTGAACCAGGGCCGTCCCTAGAGGGGAGTGGGACCTGGGGCCAATTGGCCTGGGGGGCCCCCCACCCCACACTAGAGGGGGGAAGGGTGGACTGGGTCGGCCCACTCTGCCTCCAAGGCCCCGCCCCCAGCGGGAGCCGGCCCTGGCTGCAGCCCTGAGGCTGCCACCGGGAGCTGGCCCTGGGCGGGAACCCCAGCAGCCCCCCACCCCGCCCCCAGGGCAGCAGGCCCAGGGGCAGGCTCCCGACAGCAGTGCGGCCTTGGGTCTCCAGCCCCAGCTAGACCCCCCAGGCTGCTGGCGCGGGGCCGGGGAGTGGGCCCTGAGGCTGCCACCGGGATCTGGCTGGGCCCCGCTCAACTGCCCCGCCTTTGGGCTGGCCTGCTCCGCCCTGGGGGCGGACTGGCCCAAGGCCAGAGGCTGGGGGAAGCCTTCTGCCTTATCCCACCCCTCTGCCTTTGGTTTGCTGTCAAAGGCAGGGAGAGCAGGGCAAAGCGTGGCCGTGTGGGGAGTGGGGAGCTGCGGCACTGGCCCCGCATGGCCCCACTGGGAGCGGGACAGCGTGGGGCCCACATAACCGCCCCCCCCCAAAGGACGGCCCTGACCTGAGCCCATTGGTCTGTCTATTTTGTGTGGCGTAGGGCAAGGGACTGTATTTTATACATGGCTGAGGACATGGTCAGCATTTTGTAAATAATTAATGTATAAAACAGCACAGTCTGAAATTACGCATCATCTGGGTGACTCAGAGGACACACCTGTGTTGGGAATAAGGCAGTCTGGGATACGCAGTCAAAGCATAATTAAAGAGACATGATGGAATGGGTGGATCCCAAGCTCTGCTCTCCAAAACAGTCAGCCTGTGAAGCTGCCCCAGCAAGGATATGTTGTAATTTCTTGCCGGAATAAGTTGGCCACAAATCATGACTCCTCCCAGTCATTGGGGAAGCGAGAAGGGGCGACTCTGAGGCACAATGCTGCCTGGGGCTGCTTTGGGGGTGGGGAAGCTTACATTCCAACCTTGCTTCAGAGTGTACTTAAAGGCATAATCTAGCCTTTATAAAAATGCATATTAGAAAAACTCCATGCCACCAGTCTTTATTGCAAGGTTAATACATTGGGGAACCAGGCCAAATCCAGACTGCCAGATGCTTCTGAAAGGACCCCACAATCTTTTTATGTACTTATTGTTTCCTCTGAAGCCTGGACTTTGGTTATACCTTGATCAAAAAATTTGGACTGTGACAAAAAAAAATTGACTACACTCCTGCTATGGTAAGGTAAGTATTGTAGAAGTACAAGAGCAAAATGCACTTCCAACAGATGGTGACTTGTACAGAATTAATTAATTCCATTCAACTTGAGACACACCTAAACCCAATCTCCTTTATCTCTTAATTTGTAACTCCAGTCATGAATTTCAGAAGGAAGGTGTCCATTACATGGTGAGCTTTATTTTCTCTTACAAGGCTTAGAAACATTTGTCATAAATGCATTCAGTATGTGGCTCAACAAGAAGAAAGGGAAAGTTTATCAATAACACAAGTATATAATTAACATTAGCTTATTCCTTTCAGTACATTAATTTAGACTCTCTGTAAAGAGTCCCCTCAGGAAAATAGCTGCTGCTTGTTGTCCAAGTGCAGGCTAGATACTGAATATAGTCTAATAGCTCAAACTCGCATTGAGACCAATGGAACTAAAGCTACTTATGTATAGGTAGGGATGGGTCCCAAGACTTTTAAAACCATCGGCTAGCATTCTGGACCACAGCTGCAATAAACACTAAGCCAGGAAAATGTGACTTGTTGGCAAGAGCCATCAAGCCAAAATTTTAGGTTGAAATTCTTACCCCATTGAAGTCAACTGGAATTTTGCTAATGACTTCAAAAAATGGTGAAATTTCACCCTGAGATTCTGGAACAAAAGAACATCTTGTTGTGTGGGATTTGGGGTCAGATCATGAGCTATGGTAGATCTATGCTTGGCTCAGCTCAAGAAGAGATGAGCGAAAGGTGTCTTACTGATCTCAAGCAACCCTATGCCCCATGATCCTTCCCTGGTATCTTAGGAGAGTTTTAAGTTACTCCAAACTGTAGATAAGGCCCTTCCGTCACAATGAATAACCAAAAGAAAGTAGTGCAGCATTCATAGTGTGTATGTGTGGGGGGGGGGGGGGGAAGAAGTAGGACAATGATGTCCCTGGACCCCAGCAATCCTTGGCTGCCAGAACAGCCTCTCAGGGTTGTTAGCAGCTAGTGGGAGTTAACTTTGGGCCTAGGACCCAACCAACACACAGACTGCTCTAGGATCAGTAGATACGAAGGTAGCTTACAGGCACCTTTGTGCCCTGCTTTCCCCATTCTAAACTTTTGGAAACATTTCCTGGATAAAGCTCAAGATCTGGCAAGAAAGTCTCTTTCCAATCAATCATTTTGCCCAGAGTTAAATGAGCATACAAAGTACAAGGCAGTAGGCAATAGCCTCAGCATAAACAGCTTATGAGAAACATATGGGCTGAAATTTGCTTACAAAATCTATTCAGGAAGAATAGGGATCTGCTAACAGAAATTAGGATGCAAATGTTTAACAAAGAGGAATAGAGCTAAATTGTCCAAGAATCACTGGAACAGAATCACCATTGATAAAGTAGTTTGTCTTTATTGATGTCAACAGACCTTCATCACTTTATGCCATCTGAGGATCTTGCCCTACATTAGAAATTAATGATTCCACCAGCTCTCATTCCTGGTGGTTATAATACTGAATGTAGTGCTCAATGCACATTGTGTGCTTTCCTCGGTATTTTATTAGCGGGCTTTGTTTTTACTCAGCTCATGGCTGACTCTGGAATACTGACCCCCCCCCCCCCAAAATCTCTAAGTGATTGATATATCAAACATAGGCTAAACTCAAAAGAAAATAAGATGAATAGTGTATGTTTTGAGCTCTTGCTTTACTTTTGAGAAATCTTATGGAAAAGTTAGACTTGACAACTTATTGCACATCTGTTACAAAATAGTCAGATTGTACACTTCAATATACCTGGTCAGTTTCTGCTGACTTCAGTGGGAACTAAGTGTTTTAATCCCAGGGTAGAATGTTCTGTAAACACACAAAGCATTTCAATCAATTGCTTTCCTTTTCCACCAGCGGTTATGAGATATCAGCAATGAACTGCCATGCTTCCTGTCAGCCCTTGGCTTGAAGTCTATTGAGCAATGCCAGGTCATGCTGTTAACTGTCTTAGGTTGTATTTCTGCAACCTCAGTTTTTATTTTTCCTGTGCAGTTTACCTTTGAAAGCACAACAGAAATCCTATGCACTCATACAGCTCTCATTGAATTCAGTGAGGAACAGAACTGTAAGTGCTCAGTGCCTTTCAGGCTTCAGACTGTTGACATCAAAATTAGTTGTAGGGAGCTCACCAGACACCTGATCCACAACCACTAAAGTCAACCCAACAGCCTGTTTGACAACATGCTCATAGGCTCAGGCCCCATGTAAAATTTTCCTGTTAAACAGCTACTTGTGCATGCACAGCTGTACTATAACCTTGTGGGCCACCTCCTTCCTTGTGTTTTTACTTCTGGAGACTGGGGCTGCCTGACACACTATCAAAGTTAATGAGTCGTGGTGATGTTATCAGGTCTGCCAGTCTCTTTTCTAGAATCTGTTCCTGCTGTGGAGGAGAAGCAAGCGAGGCTGGAATCCACTGCTCTAGTTTTGGGGAAATTTTAGAAGCAGCAAGAGTCCCTTTATCCCCTGCACAATAGGCTAGAAGTGGAGGAAATGAGAGCAGGGCTTGACAGGAGGGACTGGGAGAAGTGGAACTTATTTTGCAGAGGGAAATGCAAGGAAGGGCCAAAGAAGGAAGGAGCAGTT
Organism: Pelusios castaneus; assembly: GCA_007922175.1. NCBI lineage: Eukaryota > Metazoa > Chordata > Testudines > Pelomedusidae > Pelusios > Pelusios castaneus. The sequence goes on along the minus strand of ML686001.1, from coordinate 489,525 downwards.
TGGGTGTAAGAGAGTGAGGAAGAGTGCAGCAAACTGAGGACAGGGAGGGTGTTGCCCACAAATTGTTAGAAGGGAAGCAGTTGGTGGGTATGAATCAGCCACAGTTAACATTCATGCATGTATTTTGTGCATTTCTGTACATGCACAGTTTAAAATAAACCTTTCAGGAAGCCCTTTAACATTCATAGTATAATTAACCATTTTACCAAATACACTTTATAGGCATTAAAATTCACACCTCTGAAGAGAGGAGAGGAGTCTTATCACAGCAACTTCCATTCACTGCAGGAATGGAAAGAAAATAATGCACATAACTTGTAGGTCACTGCAGGATCGTGATGAGGTCACCATCTCACATGCTTGGAACCAGAACATCAGCAGTTGACTTCTACTCCTATTTTCACAGTCCCAAGAGAAGCAAGACTAGCAAGTGACAAATAGCAAAATGGACTGGATTCCAAATGCGATTTCAATTTTCACCTGCTAATATGTTATTGGTAATAGAGGTTTGTACAATGATAATGGTTTCAAAATACGATTTTGTGGTGGCCTCTTTAATGAGGTAAAAATGGGTCTATTGAAACATCAGTTGAGAAGCTGGATTCCATATCTTCTTCACAGAGAAAAAAGGCACATGAATTCCATGTCACGTTTATGTGTTTATAAACGATATAGGACGAGATTATTTTGCCACTGATTTTTACAAACTCTATGTCTGAAATATGAAGCATCTGTTGCCTACATGGGAACTCCTTTGTCACCTATAATGAAAAAAAGTCACAAGTTAACGAATCCTGTGGTATATGCTCTTCCTACAAAATGGCTAATCCATTTGACCTGAGGAGAAAGCTGCACCAAGGAACTGAAAACCTCCTGTTAATATCATGGGACCCACTGTTCTGCACTATGATATAGCATTTTTGCTTTGATAATATTAGATAGAAGTTGATATTATACATCCTCATTTCCTTCAAATCGTGCAGAAGTTACCCAACTAAACTCTTATATCAAGTCCACTGCCATTATTTGGATTACTCTGCTGTACCTATTTGTGCATTATAGGACCATATCCAACCATATGCTCCATGGCTACAAAGGACAAAGACCCAGAGAAACTAGTAGGGTTCTGATGCAGAATAGTGAGCAGGGAGAATTTAGGAACTCTTAGAAAAGAGATTTTTATATCCTGATCACTCCGCTTAGAGTAGGAATTCTGCACTCCACTACAAAGAAGTTTTAGGTCGTTCAAAAGAGATTTGCTGCTAGGGGATCATATGGACTATGATCCACTGCAACTATGTGGCTTCACCTGACATTCAACCCAATAGATGGATAGGGGAGCAGCCATTTAGTCATTGTGATCTGTGGAATAGATCAAAGCAATATATAGAGATTTATTTTTTTTCAGGTCACAGAAGACCCATTGACTCTTTGAAAATAAGGCATCACCTTTAGAGTTGCCCAATTTCATAGTCTAATCTTGCATGAACATCAATGTGTCAATAGCATGCTGATTGAATAGGGCTAGGAATAGAATTTGCAATCAACTGAAAAAATGCTGGACTTTTTCAAAAGAAAGCCCTAAAGTGAAAGGTGAGTGTTGAGGTTAATGTACATTTACAATAAAACATAGCAATTTATTAAATAATTCTTGCGGCTGGAATCTTAGGGTTGCCAGCCCTCCACGATTATCATGGAGTCTCCAGGAATTAAAGATTAATCTTCAACTGAAGATATCATGTGATGAATCCTCCAGGATTATGCCCAATCAAAATTGGCAACCCTGGGCTGGACCCTGAAGTCATTATTCTGGCAAAGCTCCCAGTGAGAGCTGCACGTTCCACACCCGAGATGTACTCACTTAATTTATTTGATGTGCATATGAAGTATGAGACTAGGAATGCTAGGAACATCACAGAACCCACGGTGATCAGCAACACCTGCAGCAAATTCAGTAGCTTGATTGGACCAGTGACTTTTGTTCTGAACATTGCTGCCTTCTCATCATCAATAATCGCCGTCTGAAACAGTGCAAGAGCATTTATAGTTGAAGAATGCATCCTTTCTCACTGAACACATAACATTATATGCCATCCAACTGGCAGTAATGTATCACAAACATGTAAGAGCTAGATTACAAAGAGATGCGGGCTTTGCAATGGTGAGCAATGTTACCCTGCCACCTACTGAAACCCCTAGCCCAAAATTGGTGCCCAGGGTCTCTATATTGTGCCTATGAAGGAATAGGTACCCAGGAATAGCATCTGCTAAAGTCAGCTTGTTGAGCAGGAAGCTCCCACAACTAGCCATGGGAAATACCAAGAAGAGGAGTGGGTCCTAATCCCTTCTCCAGATGGGATTATACTATCTATATCCAGGTGTGAGGGAAGGTCCTGTCTCTGACTAGGATTCTCAGATGTGAACCTCTCCTGGAGTTAGGTGCATACGCCCAACTTGTTACTTGTAAACCAATGGTTAGAGGACTCATCACGGATGTGGGAAATCTGGGTTCTGTTCCTCTCTGACTGACATGGAGAAGACATTTGAATTTGCATCTCCCCATCTCAGGAGAGTTTCTTAATCACAAATGACCACCTCCAATGGTTTTGCAAAGCTGGAGGCTCGCAGTAAAAATGTTGGCTGGATCAGGCTCACTGGTGAGACAGATTGGTTAGCAACTAGTTTGATGAACTGGTGGGGCCCAGATATAAGATAAGTGCCCGAGGGCCTAGACTGAGACAGCTGTGTTCATGCTCACTGGAGAAACTTCGGCACCTGGGGAAACTTCAACAGCGAAAATATCCTCAGGACTTTAGGTGCTTACAGTGTTAGGCAGCAGCTGAGTGGAGGTTTTGAGGATTTCAGTGACCCTCATGATGGATTTAGGAACCTGAAGTAGAAGCATGTCTAACTCCTTTTGTGGATCTAGCTGTGTTTGTCTAACTTCAGGCAAACAAGAGTGAACATTTTGGCTCTGGACCTTTTTTGGTCAAGTGGATATATTATTTCTAAAAAAAAAGAAATAATTAGAATGAATAGACTGAAAACATACTAACCTCATTCAACCAAAGAATAGGGAAAATATAGGATTCTGTAAGTTTTGATAAAGCCCTGAAGGAAATATTGAATTAAAAAGTTAATACAATCATACCACCTTATTTACACATTCCATTGTCACACTTTCCATTTAGCCTTTTCTCATCCCCGTTATCGTCTACTACTTTGCTAAAACTGTCAAAGTACAATTTATGTGCGTTCAGGTGGGAAACTTCCAGTCAATTCAAACAATAGCATTCCTATGTAGAAAGCATACAGGCAGCTACAGTCATAATGCATACTGTCTTCCATCTAGCACTCAGAGTGAAAAAGTAGATAAATAATGTATGTACTACATTTCTCTACTCTAATAAAGGATTTCAGTGCTAGGGATCTTCACTAGGATGGATTAATAATACAAACACATAGCTGCAAAACAGACACGCTCTCATAATACTATCATTATGAAATATACATTTAATATTTAGATTATACTTATTGGAACTCTAGCAAGCATTTTTGTAGAGTCAACCATTCTAACTGCAAAAGGTATACCAGAAAAAATATTGTACCCAAGTTTTAGAAATAAAAGAGAGAAAACACTTACTCAATTCTTAATACAGGCTTCACCAATAAGTTTATTTGCAGCTTTTTGGCAAATCGTAATGTAAACCCAGTTGTCTAAGGAAAGAAAGAGGTGAAAACAAAATAAAATAAAAGCAACTAAACAACCACAATGAATTTAGTGCTCGTGATGTGGCCTACTCTAGTACAAGCTTCAGTCTGGAATAGTAGTTCAAAGAAACTTGAATTGTCACTGTTCATGAACTTGTTTACTATTGAGAATACCTCTAGGGCCTAAAGGGACATTTCATTTTTTCATGCCCATTCTGTTATGTCTTTATTGAGATGGCAAGCAAGGATGTAAATTAATACTAGAGCCATTTTTCAGAAGAAAATAATTTTTTGATTAAATCCAAATACTTTGCAGAAATTTATCAATTTCATCATTTTTGGCAGTAAATTATTGAAATGTTTTGTTTCAATAAAGATACAATATTTGATTCTAATGAGGTCAAAACTAGAATTGGCCCTGCTTGAATGTTTTCACCAAAAAATTGAAAGATCAAGGGTCCTTCCCGCTAGCCAAGTGGTCAAGTCACTCATGAGGGATGTGGGAGATTCAAGGATTTCCTTTGATTTGCTTCAAGACTTGAAGCGTGGTCCCCCACATACACGGGGAATGTCAATATTCTGCCAATCAGTCTATTGATTATTCCAGTCTCATACTCACTTCCCAGAAATACCACCCTGAAATATTCATTGCTATGAATTTTTGGGGGGGGGAGGGGGGGTTGGGAAAGAAAGTCAGAAAATGTTTAACTTGTTCTAGTCAAAATACTTAATTTAAGCATTTTAATGTTTATGTTATAATCCATATTATAATTTATGTCAATATTAAATATTTTGTTTTGTGAAAAATTCCAAGATTTCCATTAACCATGCCAATTCAGGATGAACACAAATTCTGGAGTCTTAGAATTTTCATGGGGTGTAATCTCCATTTTTCAATCACCTCTAATTAATGACAGTTGGAAGATGGTTTTTGAGGATATCTGTCTGAGGAAGAGGAGTGAGACAACTAGTTTCTCAGATACACAGATTAATCTTAAAATTCATTTGAAGGTCAAAAGGTCAAAAGCTTTGGTATCATCCATTTGTTTCTCCCCCATTTTAACTTGTTTTTTTTAATTATTCTGCCAGGTTCCAATTCACCACAAAAGTGTTTAATTTTAAACATGTGACTATTTGAAATAATTCGATAGTACTGCTCACATACTTAAAGTTAAGCACAAACGTTGCAGATTAAGACTTAAGTAGAGAGAAAACTGAAGCTGAATAAAATCAAATTTGGAACAACAATGTTTATGTTGGGTTTTTTCACAGCTGCAAAGTGTGACAATCAATTGCACTTTAGAATCAGTTAAATGAAAGACTTCATTGTTATAATCCTTCACTTAGATAGAAGAACAGGCTTCATTGCATGTACTTGGTCAATTTAATTAAGCTATAAGAATTATTACTTAATGAAGCCAACAAAATCAAAACATATTTAAAACAAGAAAAATAGATGAGCTCTGCAGGAGATAACTTCAAGAGGAATATAACAGCAGCTTTGGCTTGAACACACCCTTGGATCATATCCTTCATTTGTGTAGAGTAATCTCACTGACTTCAATGGAGTTATGCTGATTTACTGAAAATGTGGTCGCCAGCAGATTTTGCACCCACCATGGAAGAAATTCTGAAATATATGGCATACAACAATAGGACCACGTTCATCATTGTACATTATACGTACATTGAACAGTGATCAAAGAACAAGACAATGGATTGTATTTCGCATCATAATTCATAGCAAAAAATCTATCAAACTATCATACTATGTGATGTTATATACAGCATAGGTTTGCCTAAAAATGGTCATTTGATCATACATTTCTCTATATGTCTGTTCTGATTTACATTTCATTTGGTTTCAGCGGAATTGACAAGTTGAACAGAATTGTAAAGAAAATTTTGTATTTTGTGCTGGAAGAAAGTTTGGCAAGTTAGAATGACGAGTGTTTAAAAAGCACTATCTTTTTAACTTAATTTATTCCTATAGCCTCTTAAAGTATCCCTTTTTCAATCAGAATGTATAAAAACCAGAGCCTTTGAACCAGTTCTCTTAGAATGTTAATTATCCATATAAAATTGAATCTATGCAGTTTTGTAAAAAACAAAACCTGATTAAGATTTTGCTAACCCAAACTGACTCTAATCAATCAATTATAAAGACGGGTCAAAATGAATGCTTTTATATGACCTTCCAAACTTTGGAAGTCAGAGTAACATGGAAAATAATCCTAAACCCTGTTTGATGTCATTCTGCAAAACAAAGCACCAAAATATGGGCTTCTCCATTCATATTTGACATGAATCTTTATTATAATTACACTATAAAGCAATACTGCCCATAGTTATCAAGAAGCAAATACTGTAAATTTTGGCTTACCGGCTCTACGTCTAGAAAGGTTTCATGTTCATCCTTATTGGGACTCAGTCCTTCAACATGCTTGGACACATCTTCACTTGCATACAGAAAATGTGGAAGTGTAATATACACAGGCTTTCCTATTAGAAAAAGGCAAGCAAATTTGGAAAGTCAAACCTTAGTCTCGTCTCTCTTATTGAAGTACACACACACACACACACACACACACACACACACACACACACACAAAATGGTCTTATTCTATATATACAGATATATGTACTTCAGTGTGTGTGTGTAATATACACAAAAATATGCATTGATTGTGAAGATTTACTAAATTTAAAGCACATAATTATCTACATCCCAATAGGTCTGCAATCCTATTAGCGTGTAGGGAGTTTGCATGGTGGACCAGATCACTGGCTGCTGCAAGTTTATTCCAGTGGAACGACATTGAGTTAAAACAGTTGCCGTTCTCGCTCTTTACATGCGCATACAGTTATCACGCCATGCATATGAGATCTCACAGAGACAGATGATAATTTAGCCCTAATGTGTAAATGGTATTGAAACTTCCATCTCTCTCTTCCTTATGCATCTCCCATATTTTATTACTTGCATTTGTACCATTTCTGAACCTAAATATATAGCCCCATCACCACAGAGTGAGCATCTCCAAAGCATTCATAAAACTACATTAAAGTAAAGGAGTTTTCAAATCCCCGTTTCAAGAATTGATGTTTCAGAGAGAAGTAGTAAGTTATTTGCACAGAAATCTATGGTGGAGCCCAGAACTGAATCACAGTCTAGCACTAACTGCAAAACCATCCTTTCTTCCAAATCAAATGGCTTGTTTCGATTAGTGACATATATTATACCTTCTTTGCAGGCACTAATGTCCAGGGCACCAGATGCTGTGCAATTCTTTGAGAGAACAGTTTCTGTGCAGAAGCAAGCATTTTCTGGTGTGTCAAGAGGAGATGCAAATGCTGCTCGAGGAACAGTAAAACGATACAGGGAGATTTCCTTCACAATCTGCTCATTCTCAAATATTCCATATATCGATCTGAATATAGAAGAGAAATGTTTCATTTGTCTTTTGTTTATATTGTATTGACAGATGTTTTGGTTGCTAGTACACATTCATGTTTGATACTTTACAGAGACTGCCTAGCTTTCACTTTTTTTAAAATGATAAAGTGCTGTTGAAAACTATTTGAGTGATTCCTGGATTGATAGTTTGTGGAACTGTCCAGACAACGATATAGCGTATATAACATCTCCATAAAAGAGACACAGGCAGGAGTGACTTTATAAATCTCAGGGGAAACTTCTTAACTGTGAAAACAATAGGACAATGGAATAAACTGAGTAGGGGAAGTCATGGAAACTCCTTCACTGGAGGTTTAAAAAAAAAAAAAAAAAAATAGCTATCTGTCTTGGATGGCTTAGGCACAACATATCCTATATCTTGACAGGGAGGTAAACTCAATGACCTTCACATTCCCTTTTGACCGTATGCTGAAGAGCACAAGTATCCTGTCTTCCTAGAGAGGCCAATGTCAGATACTTCAGAGGGAATGAACAGAACTGGTAATCAAGTGATCCATCCTGTCACCCATTCCCAGCTTCTGGAAAACAGCAATCACAGCCTATCCTGGATTAATAGCCATTAATGATCCTATCCTACATGAATTATAGAGTTCTTAGTTGAACCCTGTTATGATCTTAGCTTTCACAAGGTTGAAACTGTGTTGTGTGAATAAATACTTCCTTTTGTTCAATTAAAACCTGCTGCCTATTTATTTCATTGGTGACTCCTAGTTTTGGCCTTCTGAAAAGTAGTAAATAACACCTCCTTTTTTACTTTCTCCACACCAGCCGTGACTTTTCCATCTCTGTCTTATGCTCCTTTAAATCAGCTCTTTTCCAAGTTGAAAAAGTCTCAGTCTTATTTCTCTCTCCTCTTATGGAAGCTGTTCCATACCCCTAATAATTTTAATTGCCTTTTCTCTACCTTTTTAAATTCCAATGCATCTTTTTTGAGATGGGGCAACCAGATCTGCACATAGTATTCAAGATCTGGCCATACTATAGATTTATAAAGAGGCAGCATGATAGATAAGGCAGAAAATATCACTTTCCTAATGATTTCCAATACTCTTAGTTTTTTTTTTTTGTTTTTTTTTTTTTGACTGCCACTGCACATTGAGTTGACTATTTCAAAGAACTATCCACAATGACTCAAAAATCTTTGAGTACATCTACACTTACTAAAGTTAGTTCAAATTAGTTAATTTGAACTATTTTAGTTAGTTCAAATTAACTTAATTCGAACTAGCATGGTCCCACTGGAATTTTAGTTCAAACTAAGCAAGTGCATGCATGGCACTTGCTTAGTTCGAATTAGTCAGTTGCATTAAGCTCAGTGTGCCGGTTAGTTTGAACTAAGCAGTTAGTTTGAATTAACATGGTCACATTGAATTAAGGGTTTGTTCAAAAGGTTAATTGATTTTATTGGTTTGAATTAAGGAAGCCATTAATTCGAACTAATGAAAGCCTACTGTGGCCAAGGCTTAAGTTAGTTCGAATTAAGCTTCCTTAATTCAAACTAACTTGCCAATGTAGACATAGCCTTTGAGTGTTAGTTAATTTAGAGTCCTTGGCACCTTAAAGACTAACAAATTTGAGCATAAGCTTTCATGGGCTATTACACCCACTTCCTCAGATGTATACAGTGGAAACTGTAGATTGTTAGGTATATATACACGCATGCAAAGAAGAATGAGTCACATTATTATGTGGAAGACTTGCGTTAATGAGGTCAATTCAAACAGTGTGGATGTGGCCCCCATTCACAACAGTTGATGAGAAGATGAAAGTTTTTAAAGAGGGAAAATTGTTTTTTGTATTGAGCTAGCCACACCCAGTCCCCATTCAGATCCCGTCTGATAGTGTCAAGATTGCATATGAATTTGAGCTCTCCAATTTCATACTTAGGTCCTTTTTTGAAGTTGGTTTGGGTTTTTTTGTTCATTTGTTTTGCTGAAGTATGGTAACTTTCATGTCTGTTACTGAAATTCCTGGGAGACTGAAGTGTTCTTCTATTCTTTTTTAATATTACTATTCTTTGTCTGATTTCTGTCCATTTATTCTTTTGTGTAGAGACAATCCAATTGGGCCAATGTATATAGCAGAGAGGCATTGTTGCCACATGATGGCATATATCATACTGGTAGATGTGCAGGTAAATGAGCACCTGATAGGGTTGCTGGTTCGGTTAGGTCTTATGATGGTGTCACTTGTGCAGATATACGGGCAGAGTTGGCAATGGGGTTTGTTGCAGGTTCCTGGGTAGGGTATGCCATTGCTGATGAGTATTAGCTTCAGGTTGTGGGGCTGTCTGTAAGTGAGGACTGGCCTAATTCTAAAGGCTTGAGAGAATGAGGGATCGTCTTCTAGGATAGGTTGTAGATCCTTGATGATGTGCTCGAGAGGTTTGACTTGAGGGTTGCAGGTGATGACCAAGGGCATTCTGTTTTCCTTTGGGGGCCTGTCCTGTAGTAGGTGACTTCTGGATATTCATCTGGCTCCAATCAATCTGTTCCTTCACTTTCCCTAGGTGGGTATTGTAGTTTTAAGAATGATTGATAGAAATCCTGTAGGTGTTTGTCTCTTTCCGAGGGATAGTCTTTAAAGGTGCCACAGGACTCCTTGTTTATTTTGCTGAAACAAACTAACATGACTATCCCTCTGGAAGTTAATTTAGATGCCATCATTTTATACATATAATTGGGATTACATTTTCCAATATGTATTACTTTGCATTTATCAATACTGAATTTCATCTGCTATTTTGTGGTCCAGTCACTGAGTTTCATAAGATTCCTCTATAACTCTTCAGTCTGCTTTGCTCCTATTTTGAGTAGTTTTCTTATCTGCACATTTTGCCACCTCACTGTTTACCCTTTTTTAAGGTTATTTATGAATATGTTGAACAGCTCTGATCCCAGGGCTGACCCTTGAGGGACACCACTATTTACCTTTCTTTATTCTGAACTCTGACCATTTATTCACCCCTTTATTTCTTGTCTTTTAACCAGTTACTGATCTAGGAGAGGACCTTCCCTCTTATCCCATGACCACTTATTTTGCTTAAGAGCCTTTGGTGAGGGACCTTGCCAAAGGCTTTCTGAAATTCTAAGTTCACTCTGAACTTGTTTACATACTTGCTTAGTCCCTCAAAGAATTCTAATAGATTGATGAGGCATGATTCTTTTACAAAAGCCATGTTGACTTTTTCCCAACAAGTTGTATTCATCTATGTGTCTGATAATTCTGTTCATTAATACAGTTTTGATTTGCCAGGTATTGGGATTGGGCTTACTGGTCTGTAATTGTCAGGATTGCCTCTGGAGCCTTTTAATAAAAATTGGCAACACATTAGCTATCCTCCAATAATTTGTTACAGACTGTTACAGCATTTAAATGCTAGGTTATATACCATGGTTAGTAGTTCTGCAATTTCACATTTGAGTTCCTTCAGAACTCTTGGGTAGATACTGTCTGGTCATTCTGATTTATTACTGTTTAATTTATCAATTTGTTCTAAAACTTCCTCTAACAGAACCTCTGTCTGGGACAGTTCCTCAGATGTCACCTAAAAAGAGTGGTTCAGATTTGAGAATCACCCTCACATCCTCAGCCACGGAAAACAATGCAATTAGCTTCTCCTCAATAGCCTTATCTTTCTTGTTTGCTCCTTAAGTATTTTGACCCCACTGATTGTTTAGCAGGCTTCCTGCTTATGAAGTACTTAAAATCTAGAGGCTTTGGCTAATCCTTGTTCAAATTCTTTTCTGACATTTCAAATTATATTTTTATACTTCACCTGCCAGAATGTATGCCCCTTTCTATTTTCCTCAATGGGATTTAATTTTCACTTTTTCAAGGATATCCATTGTCCTCTAAATTGTACTTTTACTTTGTTGTTTAGCCACAGTGGCACTTTTCTGGTCCTATTAGTTGTAGTAGTAGTAGTAGTAGTAGTATTTAGTTTGAGGTATAGATTTAAATTTAGCTTTTATTATTGTGTCCTTAAAAAACTTTCATGCATCTTCCTGGGATTTTGACTTTGGCACTGTACCTTTTAATTTCTGTTTAACTAAGTTCCTCATTTTTGTGTAGTTTCCCTTTCTGAAATTCAGTGTCACAATGGTGGTCTGTTTTGGTATTCCATCCTCCTGCCCCTGGGATGACACATTTTATTGTGTTATTGTCACTATTATCAAGAAGTTGAGCTATATTCACCTCCTGGATGAAATCCTGTGCTCCACAAATCAAGAATTCTCTCTCTTCTCATGGTCACTAGCTGCTCCAAGCAGCAGTCATTTAAGATGTCAAGCAACTTTATCTCTACATCCCTTCTTGAGGTAACATATACCTGGTCAACATGGGGATAATAGAAATCCCCCATTTTACTGAGTTTATTTTTATAGCCTCTCTCATCACCCTGAGCACTTCACAGTCACTATCACTATCCTTGTCAGGTGGTTGGTAGTATATTTATGGTAGAGTAGATCTTTGATATAAAATATAGAAACACAGACAAAATATATAGTTAAGAATAAATGTATGAACAACTCCTTTCTCCATCTACAGAGCCCGTTCTGATGGAATATTCTCAGTTTTTCAGAGTAGTTTCTGCCTGGCTATAAAATAGAAAAGTTTCAATGGTATTACTATATCAGAAGTGTAATTTTTAAAAAAATGTTTGTTTATTTAATGACAGTGACCCCTGTCTAAGCTCTAGTATGGATGTAGTTCTACAAGTATAAAGGTGCTTTATACTTGTATAGAACATTTTAAATTGCAAACCTATAATGGCATAAACCCTTTTATACTGATATAGCTGCATCCATACTTGGAGGGAAGGTTGTTTCTGCAGGTATAGTTGTTCATGGGTATAGTTAAAGTGGCAGAACATTCTAATGTAGACAAGCCCTTAGGGGGGAAAAATGGCATTTTGAGTGTTGCAGTCTTATAGTGTATCCAGAATTACCTTCCCTGGCTGCTGAGACTAATCCAGAATTTAGGGAGATACTGCGTGTTACTACTACATTATGATTACTTGATCCACGAACTAAAGAACCAGACAGGGTCTGTCTGAATCCAACAGCTTGAATAAACAATTTCTTTTTTTCTTCCCCAGATATACAAGAAGTCCTTTCTGTGATTCACAGATTTCAGTTTGGGGATTCAAGCTGCTCCAAGACAAGAATTTGATTTATAAACATTAATCTTTTCTAATGCAAGTTTAAAAGTAAATGACCCATTTCAAGTTCTGGTAAAGAAGAAAAAATTCATTCCAAGCACTGAAAATCAAAGTTGAGACAAATGTGTCTCCTGAAACTACTGTTGCCTTGAAATCTATGGAGCAGTGTTTGTAACTATGCCACTGGCATATTCAAAGACATTGTATGGCCACAGCAGAAAGGACATATTAAAAAAACTGCAAGAAAATTTAAAAAATATTTTCTATTTTTATTTGTTTTGGGTCATTCATTTATATATATGTTGAGAGAAATCAATTTGGTGCTTTTAACAATGAAAGATGAAATACATGTGCAGAATTAGAATTCATATGCAGATTGGACACTGTTGCCTTAGAGATAAATAGGGTTTTTTTTTTCTTATTACAACAGATGATTTGACCTCACCTCCCTCTATATGCTGCTCCCCATTGTTTGAATTTAAACAACTCCTTTGATTTGCTGTAATAATCTGACCTGATCCTATGACTTATACTTTCCTGCATTTATTTTCCTCCTGTTCTGCAAGTTCCCCATCTTCAAGCATCTGATGAAGTGGGATTTTCTCCCATGAAAGCTCATGAGATAAATTTGTTGGTCTATTAAAGTGCCATAGGACTCCTTGTTTGTACCTCTGTGTCGATGACTCACGCATCAGTTAAGTTTCACATATGCCTTCAAAATAGTGCTTGAATGCCACATGTTAGCACTATGGACATGGGTGAATTGTATTCTCAAGGTATGACTATGCCTCAAACACCAGCCTGTGGCAGTGAGTCTCACAGCAGAATTTATAGACTTGAGCTCACGGGGCTCATTCAACAGTATTAAAAAGAGCTGTGTAGAAATCTGGCCTTAGTCTACATCTGCCACCATTTAAGGTGGAAGTCAAAGGGAGATATGCAAGTTATTTAAAATATCTCCCTTCAACTTCTTAACATCCACTTACCTTCTTGGCTCCACAGCACTTTGTTGAAGGGAAGTGTCCTCCCTTTGACTCAGCACTACTCCACTTGATGGGTGTGGAGGTATTCAAGTGACTTCCTGATTGACTGAGCAGGTCTTCACAGACCGCTCAATCAAACCTGGAAGTTGAAACGGATGGAAGCGAATTTACCACCATCAGTATAGAGGAGGCCTTAGACTTGGGTTGAAGCTTGGGCTCTCACACCTAAGCAATGGTGTGAGCTGCTAAGCCTGAGCCTGTGTGTCTACATGGCAATTTTTAGTACTGCAGCAGAATCCTGGCTCTGAAGGCCTGAGACTAGCTGTGGTGGCTGCTGCTGGTCATGTGGACATACTCTACAGATCAAATTCTGCAACTCTAATAATGAGCATTATTTGTGTGAGTGGTCCCTTTGAAATCAATGGCTTTGAATCAATTTAAACTTGTAATAATTGAAGTTTGATCTTCAGTGGAGTTACTCCCAAATTACACTAGTGTAAGTGATGGGAGACTTAGATGCATTGCAGCTACAAATACAAATGAAGGGGGCAGAATCAGTCTTAAGTAGGGAATCGTGAACAGAGCAGATTTCCATGTTTACTTTAAGGTCAAAGGTTTGGTTACTGAGTTTCTTCACTGTCCTGAGACCAAGAAGAACAGTTTCAGCAACTGTCATAAATAGGATTCCAAGGAACATGATGTGTTGAGCACAGATAGGAATATGTGCACAATACAGATATCTCCAAGTTTCTTACCTGCAAATATCAGAGGAAAAGAAGCGCAGGATCTGGTCCCTCTTTACAAAAGGAGGAAATGATGCACCATCTGAGGATGAAATAAAATAAGTGCTTGAATGCAATTCCACTTTTATTAAATGAGATTGTTGATAATGCCACACTCAGCCATAGCCTTTTCCATAAATTTCTGATGAGGAAGACTAAATCTAGTCTGTGTAGAGAAATATTTCCACAAGTTATTGACCAGTATTATTTTCTATTAGAAGCCTAACTTTGGAACCCCTTCTAAAGTCTCTGAGCTCAACCTAAAGTAATTTGATGTTAAATTTGGCATATACAGTCTCTGGCAAGCAGGCAATATCTTTAAGATATATGAAGTTATGTGGATAAGATATGGGGAGTAGAAAAGTATTAATTGTGGCTCCCTGCTGTCTAGTAGATTCAGCTCCCAGTTTTATGTGACCAGAGGGTTTGAGACCTGATTTTCAGAGATGAGCATTGTGTTATTCACCTGGAATTATGGATACTCAGCACTTCAAAAGCCTAAGGACAAGATTCTTAGAACCCTGCACTTCTAACTACATATTCACTTAATATTACCACCATCACCTACTGAACACAGCTCCTGCTCTGCAGGATGCTCTAACCAGTTCATTTGCTGGATCTTATAACAGCTTTTCACATGCATTTGGATACCTCCATAGCCACCCTCAATATCTGTGTTGACCAAATGAATTTGTGGCTTCATTTCAATTTCCTTCATCCAAGTGTCTCAAAGAAAGAACCATTACACCTTCAGTGTAACGCTGTATCTATCACTACCCTTGACTCAAATCCCCTTTGCCACTATTGTCCATGTCTGTGACACTTACTATTGCAACAGCCTTTTCTATTGTCTCCTCAAGATTCCAACATCTGCAGTGTAATGCTTTCTCTGGTGTAGTTTTCAATGTGCACATTACTTAACTCTTGGTAGCATTTTGAGACAGACTACATTCAGAAATTGCACAAAAAGAAATCTGTTGCATTATGCCAAGCAAACTATTAAAGGGGAAGGACTGCTAGAATCTTTTTTCACAGACTCTGGTGTTCTCACTAAAATGGGAAATCTTTTAGGGCTGTGACCAGAACACAGAAAATAAAGGTGAATCTTTATACGAATTTCAAGC
Organism: Pelusios castaneus; assembly: GCA_007922175.1. Taxonomy (NCBI): domain Eukaryota; kingdom Metazoa; phylum Chordata; order Testudines; family Pelomedusidae; genus Pelusios; species Pelusios castaneus. The sequence goes on along the minus strand of ML686001.1, from coordinate 474,286 downwards.
TTGGATCTCAGTTCCCTCCTAGTACTAGGTAAAGATGCATTTAACATATCTACATCACTGGCTGCCAATCTGTGGCTGCTTTCAAAGTGGCTTGCGACTACTCATTCTAGCTGCAGAAGGGAACTTCTGCCTAGGGGCCCAGGTGGAGCACATGGATAAAATACAGGTATAGGTTTCTTGCTGCACTCAAAGGAGATGGGATATCAGTACTCCCATAGGTGGTCTTAGTGGGTGGGTAGTGCAGGCAGCTGCCCATTGGCACACCTGGCTGTTGCGGGTCCCACCCGGTAAGACTGCCTATGGTGGGGACAGCGTGGGACCAGAGCTGAGCTAAGGACCCTCACAGGAAGAGGGTGGTGGGGGCCTGGCAGTAGGCCATGGCTAGGCCAGGTGCCCCGGTGTGTGGAAGGTGGGCGGGCACTGCAGTGATGCTGGCCATAGCAGAGGGGTGGCAGCAGACCACAGCGGGGCTGGGAAGCCCCAGTGATGTTGGCTGTGGTGGGGGCAGGGAGGCTCCGGTGAGGCCAGGTCCTTGGTAGGAGAGTCAGGGGGGCACAGAGAAGGGGGCAAAACTCAAGGATAGGTTCCCCCATGTTTGAGGGGTTCCGTCCTTGGGGTGTTTGAGGGGTTCCATCCTTGACTTTTGCCCTGGGCCCCAAGAAACCCTAGAACTGCCCCTGAGTGCTCTCCCTCCCTGTCTGTAGCAGGGAGCTGTGTGCATAAGTCTGTGTGTGCTTGGTCCCTACTATAGCCAGAGGGAGGGAAGTATTGATGTTCCATCCCCCTGGATGCAGAAAGGAGCCTCTAAGGAGGGACCCAGGTGGAGTGTACAGGGCTACAGGACACATGTGGTTTCTCTGCTGCAGCCAAGGAGACAGCCTCCTAATTGATCTCCTTCCAGCTGACTGCAGTGATGGAGGGAGGGGGATTGCTGGCAAAAACGAGTGGCCTTTCAGGGTTGTAAAAGTGATACCTGTGGCCCTCAAGCCAGAAAGGTTGGAAACCACTGATCTACATATACACAAAGAGATAAGCTCACCTGTACCGTTCACCATGTCACATTGGCCACTCCAGACGGAAAGAGTGCTTTAACGAAAACCAAAAAACCAAAAATCAGTTCCTGGTCATGCCACAAGGTGATCTCTTTCATTACCCAATCAACTACATAGGCCCGGCTATGCATTTGCAATCACTCCCTTCAGAAGCAGGGCCTGTGTAACCGAACAGGGATACTTTCAATATAGAGAAGTCCCCACCAAGGAGGGTGGTTTAGTTTACTGTTCATATACAGAATATTACAGAGCAAATCACTTCACTTGCTCCTCTCACATTGGTTTCAGGCCTGATTCTCCTCAGTTACACCACCGTAACTCCACTGACATTACTGTAACTATTCCTGAGGTAAGTGTAAGGAGAAAAGGGCTCTGATTTTGTGCTTCCTTAGCATGCTGGTTCCCTTAGGCTGAAAAGTGCATGCTTTGATCTTTGCAAATGGGGAAATATAACCAAGAAATATGACAAGGTCTCCTGGTTAAAAAGAAAAAAAGTACAGAAGGTTAAATGGTCGCTTACAGAGCTAAAAATTCCAGTTTAATGAAATGTAAGTCTTTGAAGTGCATGTCTAAAGGTTTCAACAGTATTTTTTTTTTTTAAACATGTTATTGAATCTAGTGCTAACAGATCTGTTTCCCAACTGGTAGAATATTTGGTAGTGTATAGAGCAGGGGTGTCAAACTCATTTGCTGTGGTGGGCCAGATTTGACTTAAATGTACTTCAAGTGAGTCGTACATACCATAAATCAAAATACTACCGCTCTCTCCCAGCATTGTGGAGTGCTATGTATGTGAAACTGCTCTGCGATACCCCTCTCTCTGTTAAGGGGAGAGTGTGATCTTGCAGAGCACAATGTCACATATCCAGCATTCCGTGATGTCACGAGACCCAACACTCTCATGGCATTGCAGAGTGCTGGATATGCCAGACTACACACTCTGCTAGGGAGAGAATGTGGTCCTACTGAGTGTAATCGTGGACTGGATGGAAGAGGTCGCATTCAGCCTGCGGGCTCATATTTGATATCCCTGGTACAGAGATTTGTCTTAAACAGGGACTAGCAAAGATGGAATGTATGAACTTAAATATGTGCTTAATAAGTACTCATTAACAAGAACTAGTTTTCTAGATGAAAATATAAATAACTATGAAGATGAAAGGAATGGAAAAAAAATCTCTGAATTTCCACACAACCTGAACATCCCTTCCACTAGCTCTTTTTCTTGTAGCTCTCTGTGAGAAGGCCAGACAAAATCATTTTGTTTCGAGGATAAAAGCAAAATAAAGGTTGCTGTCTATACAAAATTCCTACATCTTTTCTGAAATGCCTTTAGCAACAGCGTATTAGAGTAATATTTAGATGTAGGGATACGGACAGAATTCACAATAGTTACAATTGTCTTCTTCAGAACACGCATTCACAAGGTCAGCAGATTAATCTGTCCAAAGATATAAATACCTCCTTTACCCTATATGTTTTCTAGTGTAATGAATGGTTGATTATCGATGTCAGGGATTACCATGATTTTCCAACTTTAATGGCTCCACTATAAAGTAGTCACTTGTTATTGCATTCTATTCTTCCTCCTTCAGCAAGGCATTGAACAACTTCTTTTGGCCTTTTTATCTGGCCAAACTGTATATAATCATATCCCATGAAATCAGTAGCGTAGGGAAAGGGATTAAAAGGATCCAATTGCAAAGGAAAACAGCAGCAACTCAGTAGATTACATTATCCAAAATGCCCTGAAATTCAAAGCCATAACAGAGGCATGGTTGGCTAAAACAGAGAATATGGTTTTGCTGATCTTAGATTTGACCCAACGTTTATTGAATTAAATGAGAGTCCTTCAATGGGAAGGCTCTGAACAGGCCTGTAATGTCTTGTATACATTTCTCTTATAAACAACATTATGGTACCTTTTGTTTTTATAGGATTGAATTATTGCAGTTTTGCTTATGTCATCTTTCCCAGTAAAGACTCTGTACAGTCCATCAAATGTGCCGTTATACTGCAAAAGACAGAATAACAGTTTAGTGTTACAGCTCCCAGGACTTCCAGTGAGATCACATATGAGTAATTAGACTATGTTCTTATAATTTACAGATTTTTATGCTCTTCTTGACTGTGCAAACATCAGAATTTTGCCATTATACATTTTGGAGTTACTGTTGGGATGGAGATTTTGATGTTAGAAATCACATACTCGTTAATGCTAATAGAAAACAGAAATTAAGAACCTGATCCAGCAAAACACTTGTGTGCGCTAAACTTGATATACATGAGTAGTTCCATGGGGATTTAAAAAGTTAAGTACCTGAATTAAGTGCTTTGCCAAAATCAAGCTGAAAGGACAAGATCTCCCCCTACTGCATAGATGCACTACTGTTGGGAGATAGTATAAAGTATTTCTTCTTTCCTAAACAGCAGCTGGAAAAGATTTCATCTAACTATAGAGATAAGACTAGGAAGATGGCTCTCTCCCCATATCTGAGTGCCATCCCAGCTGAATAGTACAAATTTTGCTATCTGCTGCATATGCTGGCTGAGTATCTATCTTTGTCTGTTGCTTCAGTATAGAGGAGCAGAAAAATAGAGACAGTAAGCCTCAAAAGGGATTCTAAAAACAGTACTCTTTTTTCCAATTTCCCACTCACACCGTTATAGAATCACAGCATAATAGGGTTGGAAGGGACCTCACGACATCATTTAGTCCAACCCCCTGCTAAAAAGAAGGACCACTCCCACTAAATCACCCCAGCCAGTGTTTTGTCTAACCGGGCCTTAAAAAAATCTCCAAAGATGGAGATTCTACCACCTCCCTAGTTAGCCCATTCCAATGCTTCACCACCCTCCTAGTGAGAAAGTTTTTCCTAATATCCAACTTTAACCTCCCCAGCTGTAATTTGAAACCATTGCTCCTTGTTCTGTCCTCTGTTACCCTTGAGAACAGCCTAGCTCCCTCCTCTTTGGAGCAACCCTTCAAGTAGTTGAAGGTTGCTATCAAATCTCCCCTCAGTCTTCTCTTCTGTAGACTAAATAAGCCTACTTCCTTCAGTCTCTCCTCATAAGTCATGTGCCCCAGCCCCCTAATCATTTTTGTTGCCCTCCGCTGGACTCTTTCTAATTTGTCCACATCCTTTCTGTAGTGGGGAGCCCAAAACTGGACACACTATTCCAAATGCGGCCTGACCAGTGTCAAATAGAGGGGAATTATGACATCCCTCAATCTGCTGGCAATACTCCTACTGATTCAGCCTAATAGGCCATTGGCCTTTTTGGCAACAAGGGCACACTGTTGGCTCATATTCATCTTCCCATCCACCATAACTCCCAGGTCCTTTTCTACAGCGCTGCTACTTAGCCGATTGGTCCCCAGCCTGTAGCAGTGCATGGGATTTTTTTCATCCTAAGTGCAGGACTTTGCACTTGTCTTTGTTGAACCTCATGAGATTTCTTTCGGCCCTGTGTTCCAATTTGTCCAAGTCTCCCTGGATCCTGTCCCTGCCCTCCAGAGTATCTACCATTCCCCCCAACTTGGTGTCATCCACGAATTTACTAAGCACGCAGTCTATTCCATCAAGATCATTAATGAAGATGTTGAATAGAACCGGCCCCAGGACCGATCCCTGGGGCACTCCACTCGTTACCGGTTGCCAACCAGACATCGAGCCATTGATTCCTACCCGCTGACCCGTTGATCTAGCCACTTTTCGATCCACCTTACGGTCCACTCGTCCAACCCATACTTCCTTAGCTTGCCGACGAGAATGCTGTGGGAAACCGTATCAAAAGCCTTGCTAAAGTCAAGGTATACCATGTCAACGGCTCTTCCCGCATCCACAAATCCAGTCATCTCATCATAGAAGGAAATCAGGTTGGTCAGGCACGATTTGCCCTTGGTGAATCCATGTTGACTGTTCCTGATCACTCTATTTTCCTCCAAGTGTTTCAGGATGGATTCTTTGAGGAAGTGCTCCATGATTTTCCCCAGGGATTGAGGTGAGGCTGACCGGTCTGTAGTTCCCCGGATCCTCCTTTTTCCCTTTCTTAAAGAAAGGTACTATATTTGCCTTTTTCCAATCCTCTGGGACCACCCCCGTTTGCCACGAGTTCTCAAAGATAATGGCCAGCGGCTCTGCAATCACTTCCCCAACTCCCTCAGCACCCTCGCATGCAGTTCATCCGGCCCCCTGGACTTGTGCACATCCAATTTCTTTAAGTAGTCCCTAACCTGACTTTCCATCACCGAGGGCCACTCTTCTCTCCATTCCGCATTACCCCATGTAGTAGCTTGGGAGCTGGCCCTCCCTGTGATGACTGAAGTAAAAAAAAAGCATTGAGTACTTCAGCCTTTTCTGAATCATCCACCACGAACATGCCTGTCCCATTCAGTAAGGGACCTACACCACCTCTGATCCTTTTCTTGTTACTGACATAGAACCCCTTTGTTATCCTTCACATCTCTTGCTAGCTGCAACTCCAATTGTCCTTTGGCCTTTCTGATTTTATCCCTGCAGTCCCGAGCAATATCTTTATATGCCTCCCTTGGCATCTGTCCAAGCTTCCACTTCTTATAAGCTTCCCTTTTATGTTTCAGCTCCCTGCAGAGTTCCCTGCTAAGCCACGCTGGTCGCCGTCCACATTTGCTGTTCTTTCTGCACATCGGAATGTTATCCTCCTGTGCCTTTAACAGGGTTTCTTTAAAATACAGCCAGCTGTCTTGGACACCTTTCCCCTTCAGATCAGCCTCCCAAGGGATCCTTGACTTGTTTGGATGACTTGGATCTGCGCCATTCTGCCTAGTTGCCCTTCTCCTCCCACACGTGACTGTGCTTCACTTTAACTAAATAGAAGAAAGCGCATTCTCCTGATTTTATCAGGGTGAAGAATGGCATTGAGAAGCTCTCTCCACTCACTTTCAATCCATCATCATCATAGGCCACACGCACACGCGGTCCTTCTGACTCCAAGGGACTTTATTTTTGCAGTATTGGGATCATATGGAATAGGGTTGATGTTCTCTAGTCACTTCCATGGATTATGCCATTTCTTTCCTCATTTTAGCCTCCCATGAGGTAATGTAAATATCTGTGAATAGTTGGACATATTAGGGTACGTCTGTGCTGCACTTTAAAACCTGTGGCAGGGTATCAGAGGCCAAGTCTACAGAATCTGTAGAGCACTCCTATTACAACAGTTGTGTAAGTATCACGACTCCAGCTGAGGCTTGGCCTCTGAAACCCAGGCCCCTTCCTGGGCTTCAGAGCTTTTGGTCCAGGTCAAATTCAAAATGTCTACACTGCTCTTTTTAGCACCATAGCTCAAGCCCCACAGGCTTAGTGCTTATTGACACAGGCTCTGACACTCACGATCACAGGTTTTAATACGGAGTACCTTTAGGCACAATATCACTGAACAGGCACAATCAATTTAGCTGCCCGAGACCCTTTCCTTAGACGGTTAACTGAAGGTACTTCTCCTCACTGATTTGACTTACCGGGTAGAAGACACCCACTTTTTTCTCCATAGGATATGGTACTTTCTTTAAGAATGGGTCTTCGTAGCCCCAAAGAATTTCTTTCACACTTCTAGTTTGTAGCATCTGTGATTTAGATGCCTTGACCCACGTGTTTAACAATATCTGTACAAAAGAGTTTTGGTACAGGGCAGGTGCAGCCTGCAACAACAATAACAAAATTTAGTCTGATATGGCAAGAACATTCAGTGCTAAAATGGATGCATTCATTATTAGTTTTTATAGATGTACTTGGGGACAGATATGGACAGGGATTAATGAGACATCGATGTGGAGAATGGGGATATAAAGACATACCGTATTCAAGTTAAGACATGAAGCGTAAGAGCAAGCTGTCATGGTCATTTTTCCTCACACTGCAAGAATGTAGGTGGAACAAGAGCACAGAGTCTGGGACTGAGCAGAGCTTTCAGGATAACATATGTTTGTGGAATAAGGGCATTAATCTGAATTTAGGTGCTCAACTTTGTGCATACAGGTTCAAAAATATTAGCCTGGACTAACATTGCTAGAGCACTTTGGATGCTCTTGATCGAAAGCAGCTCTGTTTAATTTAAATTAGAGCAAGCTTTAAAACAAACAAACAAACAAAAAAAAAGACAAATTTGTCACCTCCCACTCTGCAAAATCATCTCCTTTGGATCAATAAAAATTGAAGTAAAAAAAATCAAATGTAGACTGAAACTATGCTCTTATTGGTATTATGGGGACAGTCACTTCTCGATGCCAGACAGCATGAAGGCCTTGCTGCACAGCTGCTGTATAGAGACAGAGAATCCCAGAAAGCTTTATAGATGAGAGACACAAAGCATGCAGAAAAGGAAGTATTATTATTCTCATTGTACAGATGGGGAATTGAAGCACAGAGAAATCAAGTGCAGGTCTCTCACAGTCTGTGAAAAAGTTGTAAATTAAACCCACATCTTAAGAGTCCCTATCCCAGGGGTTGGTAACTTTTGTCAAACCTCATGACAGTCTCTCCCTGACCCTCGGCCAGTGCTGGTGGTCCCCTCAGAGAAAAAAAA
>ML686001.1:417764-466567 GCA_007922175.1 Pelusios castaneus | reverse complement strand
GGGGGGGGGGCACTGATAAAGGATTTTGCTGTCTGTCTCTTTCTCAGCCTTGAGCTCTAGCTATTTCTGGATTTGTATTGTTTTTCTTATCTCTGTCCAGAAAGAATCAAATTGACCTCTAAATGTTTTTGCCAGGGCGGAGTAATGTGCACTGCGAGGAGTGCCTTTCTAACCTGTCAGAAACTGTATTTGATTCCTGTAACATGAACTAAAGTCTATAAAGAGAAGTTGTTGCTACGTCACAGGTTGGAGATTTCCCTTGTTCTCTCCCCATATACAGATGTAAGTAAAGGCTTGCTAATCACACTTGGGAGTTTTGCATTTTTCCTTGACAGGGGTGTACTTCCCAGGCATGCCACTGAAAGGAACTGCTTGAAAGAAACCATTCGGGGTGGCTCTTGGTAGCATGACTGGAGACTGGGGTCCCTAGGCACATTGTGGAAAGAAGCTGCCCACAGTGGCTCACCATGGAGAGGAGCCACTCCAGGCAGCTTCTTTTTGGTGGGGGATCCCCTGTGCCCCAGCCACATCCAAAAGAAGCCACCCAGGACTGGCTTTCAGTGGCAGGCCCGGCAACTTCTGTGGCACTGCAGAGGATGTTGTTTGCCGCTCCGAATCGGCTCGCATGCCACAGGTTGCCTACTCCTCCCCATTTCTATTCACTACAAGGCTGTCATTCGACTCTTGTTTTTTCCTCTCTGTATTGCACACCATCCAGTGTCCTATCGCTTGTAGTAATAATCATGACTAACTGGTAGTTCTTTCAATAAGGGGCCACTTCATGGTATCAGCTTTAAAACAGTTCTGCTTAAAATCTGGGGACACAAAATAATAGCGCAAAGTATTTGCCTTAATTCAAGATAATTCAGCAACAGTATTTATTGGCTCCGCAATTCAAATACACATTTTATAACTTCAAGCAGTCAGAGCCAAGTGTCTGAATGATATGAAAACACAAATAATTCAGGCAAACAAAACCAATATAATATCACTCTGCAGATCAGGTCCCAGGTGTCTTGAGCAATGAATATGCTTTACTGAAAAGAACTGATCTCGATGGGACTGAGTAGCTGAGGGGACATAACCACATTTGCACTCATTGGCACAACTGTTAGCAGTCGTAGCAGGAAGAACAAGTATAAAATGAACAGATTTGTTCCTGCCTCTCCCTCCAGAGCCAGGCCGAAGAGATTGTCGGAACAGTGTTTAAAACCTGCCACTGCACTGCAACTTGGGTAGAGAAGGAACTGCAGCTCCAAGAGAATCATTTCAATTCCATGGCCAACAAACTTTTTTTGCTCTAGGGGGATAAATCCCACCCAAAGGGTTTCGCTGATTGACTACTGTCAACAAAGCCAAAAGCTGTCTGTGGGCCCGATCTGCATTTCACAGAAACTACTGTATATCAAGAGTGGAAAGGAACCTTAAATTACATGTAATAAATGCTCACTTTCAGGCTCCTTTACGCTGCCTGGGTGGTGCAAAAATCAAGTCCCCTGTGTTTTAGGGCAATGGAGCTCTTCCTACAGTTTTATTAACAACAATAACTTTTCTCTATTTGTCCATAATATTTCAACACCTGTGATCTTATTGTTTTCTTTCTTTACTTACAACAACAGCAAGATTGATGCAGGTAAAGGAGTCGTTTTCTGACCCAACCGACATATCAGGCTCGAAGCGAGCAATGTTTGGCAGCATATAGGACACGGTGTAGTCAGGATGTTGAGTGATATTTTCTTTGGGTAAATATCGCATCCTTAAAATACAAAATAAAAACAAAAAAACAGAGCAGAGTTTAATGTTGGTTTTAAAGCCACGTGACTCACTGGGAATGACTAGAGATGGTTTCTGTTATTTGAAACACCAATGGAAAAAAAAAAAAAAGTTTTCCTGAGAAATTTCAAAATTTTCTCTAAAAGGAGTTTGCACCATTTGCCAACCAGCTCATCTGTGACACTGAGAAGATCCTTTTAGGGTACATCTCCACTGCAGTGAGAGATGTATGAGATCATATGTCAATACACCCATATTGTCTTTAATCTAGGTAGCTCAGGTACTAATAGTAGTGAAAACCTGGCAGCTCAGAGTTCACTATGGTCTGAGTAAGCATCCACGATCCCAGGTGGGCTTGTTCAGCCCTCACTGAAGACCTTCCTGCCCCAGAGTCACTGCTATTGGTAGTTGTAATAGTTAGATTTAAGCTAGCATGCATGCTGCCCTCACAAACCCCAACTGCACTGTAGAGACACCCGTAGAGTTCTGGGAACATCTGTGAAACATGTTTCTATAGAATATTTTTGCCCTCTTCAATAATTTCATCAATGCATGATTAGATAGTGTGTGTGGGGACGGGGAGAGCAGACTTCTTGGATGATAAATATTTCTAGGCAACTCTTCAAGTTTTGATTTGAATTTCAGCAAAGGCTTACCCAAATCAGAGAACATGAAAAATGTATGCTATCTCATGTACCTCAAAAGGGCAATAGAAACTATTATATTTTGTTTTCCTAAGACATTGGGTTATAGGGAAGGCTTTGGAGTCACCAAGAAACACTGAGGTGGAAGAAGCCTGAAATCTAGAGATGGGACGCAAGGACAGGACTAAAGTTAATCACATGCTTTGGTGAACTGCTGAATCTGGGCCTTGGTAAACAAAGTTGGAAAAAGAAACACTTTGGTGGTTTAAGTTTTGAAGAGGATATTAAGAGTGCTCATGAACCTTCAGGACAAAGTTTTAGCTACAGCGTTGCCACAACTTTCACCATTTTATTGCAAGTCTCACTGTAACTGATGCTTTCAATAAAGCATTATCTACCAGAGTTGTATGAAGATGTTAGAATAATAGTGATCTTTCTTTTTTCCCCAGAAGAAAGCTTCTAGTCCTGATGGGTGCAGACACAAGATTGGAAATGACACCCCTAAAACCTCACAAACCAGGGGATAAATTTTTTTTTTTTTTTTTTTTTTTTTTAACGTTCTCTGTTTTTAAGCCAATCATGATTTTAGGGGTCCAAATTCTGAATATTTTGAATTGGTAATACTACAACAGGTACATCAACAAAATGTATATGATCCTGTTATGGCCATATATCCCTGCATGCTTCCAGGCCTTGATCCAGCATGCCTAAGCAGCATGATAAATTGGGGCATCAAGCAACTTTCCCACATGAAAAATCAGATTATTTTGCATTTCACTTATTTGTATGTGCATTTACCCTCTCTGTGCACAGACATGCAACGTGGTTGTGTGTGCAGTGGGCCTATGAAGATTTTAAGGCACATCTGTCTATAACTCTTTCTCAAGGACAGTGTTTCATTCAGAAGCACTTTCAGTAACTGTCACAATACTCCTAATATGACATATAATGTAGCTGAAAGCATTTGCCTACCTGTATGTGTAAGGTCCAATTTGTCTGAGAATTGGCCGTGATCCATTCATCACTTCTGTTGGGTTTTGCACATCATAGAACCAGAACTGCCTGTAAACCGGACTCCCGGGCACAACCCAATTATCGTAAGCTATTGTACCATTTTCAATGACATCTTGCTGCAAGCACAAAAGCAAAATTAACATTAACCACAGCAAAAACGTTCAGCTGAGCATTCCAAGATAGAGAGGAAGGCTATTAGGACAATAGTCTAGGACCAGGGGTCGGCGATCTTTGTCAATCTCCATGCTGGCCCCTCCTCCCTGACTCTTAGCCAGTGCCGGTGGCCCGCTCAGCCAAAAAATGTGGTGTCTGCCTGAAAATCCAGCAGCAGCGACAGCTGGATTGTGGGGGGCGGGAGGGAAGGAAAAGGAGGGGCACTTCCCAGGCATGCTGCGGAAAGGAGCTACTCACAGAAAGAAGCCACCCAAAGTGGCTCCTCTCGGCGGCATGGTTTGGGACTGGCGTCCTCAGGGATGCCACAGAAAGAAACTTCCCAGAGTGGCTCCTTTCGGCAGCGGTACACCGTGAAAAGGAGCCACTCTGGGCAGCTTCTTTCCGCAACATGCCAGGGGCATGGGCATGGCAGGGATCCCCCACACCCCAGCCACCCCCAACAGCAGCCACCCAGAGTGGCTTTTGATGGCAGGCACAGCAATTTCTCTTGCGTTGCCAAGGATGCTGTGTGCCGCTCCAAACAGTCTTGCATGCCATTGTTGGCACAGTGATGTGGCCTAGGATTTGGTACTGAACCTCCATCTCCCTGTTCTGCCCTGGACTTCCTTAGGACTGTGGGTCAGTCACTTACCACTCTCTGTGTTTTGGGTCCCCAGCTGTAAAGGGGGAGAACAGTGCCAAGCTACAGAGGCATTGTGAAGTTAAGCACATTAGAATATTGTGAGGCACACAAGCACAGTAGTGATGAGTAGCTAAGGGTATGTCTACACTAATTAAATATCCACACCCAGCCCATGTCAACTGACTCGAGCTAAAGGGCTTGGGCTAACGGACTGATTAATTGTGCTGGAGACGTGGCATCTTGGACTGGAACCTGGCTCTAGCCCAAGCTTGAAGGTCTACTCCGCAGTTGAACAGCTCCTTAGCCCGAGCCTGAGCCAGCTGACAGGGGATGGCTGTGGGAGCTTATTTGCAGTGTAAACATATTCCAAGATAGGGAAGTTAACCTTTTGCTACCCGGGGGGGGGGGGGGGGAATATCTAGCAATGTGTGATAGTAAAGTATCTTCAAACAGGTAGCAAAAAGCCCTCTCATCACTCATATGAGGCTTGTGGCAGCCATTTCTGGTGAATCTTTTAAAATAGGGCATTTGACTGGCTCCCCTATGGAGTCAGATGTAAATGAGGACATAATCTGGTCACTAACATAAGTCATCAAGAACCCGACAGACCTTTCAGTGAAATCAATAGGAACCTTACCACTGACTTTACTGAGAGTTAGCTTAGTCCCCAGTGCCACATCAAAGGAGTATTCTGGACAGAAGTTTAAAATATGACTAAACTGTCTAGCATGGTGTTTAAGAAAATATTTACCTGTGCCTATTCAGAGGAACCAAATTTTAGATATTCAGTAAATTATTTTACATATAGAACATGCATAACCATTTAGCAAAGAGTTGACAGTTTTCAGTTCGGCCACTGACCCCCAAAATATTAATTACAAAAATTGATTTGGGGTCAACACAAAAATGGATATTCTTCTTGGTTTTTCTTGCTGAAACAAGAATGAAAAAATTCCTTTCAGTTTCAATGGAAAATATAATGAAACAGGATTGGGGTAATTTTTAACATTTTCTTTTCTTTAAATGAACTTTAGGTAAATTTCACAAGAAAACATTTAGACATGAGAAGTCAAAACATTTTATTTTGAAAGTGCCAAAATGAAATGTTTTAACTTTTTCAATTTTGCACCCCCCACACACTTTTTTGCCAAACATAAACTGCATTTTGAATAAACAATTTGTCCATAATGTTTCACATAGCTCTATTTAGTACGGTCTTGTGCAATTTTAGTTAGTTTGCAGCGCCTACAGTAGCAGTAGAAACCAAAATGCTGGCATCAGTTCAGAGTATTGTAAAAGAAAGAACAGGCTTTGGGGTTAAAATTCTCCAGATTTTCTTTGCACCACAATTTCTGCCATTTTGAGTTCGCCCAGCACAAACCAGAAACACATACAGATTGGCAGAAATTGCAAATCATTTCATTCAGAAGCACATACTTTGGATCAGAGAGTGCTACCTCAAAATACTGCTTAAAATAACTGCTTTGTTTAAATACAGCCAGTTTGTACGCTGATTCGCAAATACTCTGGTTATAGTTTAAAAGCCTGGGCCTGTTTAAATCTCTGCAGTAATTGATATACACAGATATTTGTGAGAGAGGGAACAGGAACTCAGCAGCAACAGATCTGCTAACTTTTCAGATTAGATTGTGCTCTTGAGCAAAGTCTGATTCAGAAAAAAGACTTTAATATTGTGCAAGCCACTGAAGCCAGGGAGGCTGGGAAAGCAGTATATTAATCCAAGCAAAAGATCAGCCTTTTATTGTAAAGTGATTTTGCAGAAGAAGCAGGCCAGCACAGAGACAAGGAAAGATTCTCAGATTTCAGTAGTACACCAGTTCAAGGGTTTCTTGGAGAGTAACACCTTAAGGTTAGACAACAGAGTCCTGTGGCACTTTTAAAGACTAACAGATTTATTTATCGCATGAGCTTTCATGGGAGAAAAATCCCACTTCATCAGTGTCTTCACATTCTCAGGCAGGGCAGGAGGTGGGGAATCCAGCTCCCCATATGACCAGGAAAAAGGAATTCGCACAAGTACTGTACAGCTCCCTCTGCTCAGAATCGAGTTGTCTATACTCATCCTTCTCTAGGGCTGGAGATGATTCACTAGTGGGGATTCAGTCCTGATCCCATACATACCTGGGGAGGTCCTGACAGTCGGAACCAACCCCTTCTGAAAGTCAACACGAGGAGACCAAGTCTCTAAAGGAGAGTCGGAAGAGCAGAGCTAGCATTCTGTTGCTAGATAATGGATTTCTAGGCAACATCTTTACTCCTTTCTTAAACATCCAATTTCAAATACAAAACAAAATGAGTGGTGCTGTTGCCTGGACAGCTGTTCTATACAGCAATGACCAACTAACATGTTTCCCCATTCAGTGGCCCTCCTCTGACTGATTTTCTCTTTCCCCACTGTCCTATTTGAGAGGGATAGGTGTAATCTTCAGGACAAAGCTACCCTTAGCTTTCTTGGGTGCAACTGAAAAATAAGTTTTCAACCCTCCTTTCTCCAAATGTTCTGTCCCCCATGAACACTCTTAGGTGCATGTCTAACTTTGAAGAGGGCCAGGCAGAGGACTTTTGAGGGCTTCCCCGCATTAAACTAGCTTATTTTATAATAAAGAGTGGGATCTTGCCTCCTACCCCATACCTACTGCAGAAGTGGAGTCCATCTCTGCCATCATTCAAGTGTTTCAAGGACCATTTTCTAAAGATGAGTCTGTGCTGCCAGGGTCCAGGCACAGATGATTTTACACATTCTCTTAGAAGAAACAGAGCTAATGTTTTACAAACATTTAGACTGAATCATCACACTGCTCCTCCTTCCCATAGTCAGTACTATGCCAACTTTGCAAAAGAGGAAACAATGGCAGAAAAGTGATTTGCTTTACGCATGATCTCTGCATTTTTGTACTAGTATAAAACAATGTCAGCTAGTGGTGTGATTATTATGCCAGTAAGCCCAGTATATAGAACCTTTCATAACAAAATAATTATGCCTGTATCAGTACAGCCACACCCACTAGGAGCAGAGGGTTATACCACTCATTATATCATAGTTAAAGTGGTGCAATTTATGAGCAAGAAGGCTGGGTCACAGCTGGGAGTAGAATGCAAAAATCTCTTGTTCTCAGTCCCATCTTTACTGTACTTGCTATGCTATTAGCCTGTATCCAAGAAGCCACACTAGTTTTGCAGCAGGCTCCAGCTAAGAGGAAACGTGTAGAAGCTCTGGCACCATAAGAGGTGGGCTGTTATATCTTCACTGGAAAAAAATGGTTTTTTTAACCCCAGAACAAATGCACATTAGCTCTCTTGCTGTAAAATCCTAGTGCAGATAAAGCACCTGCAGTTCTTGTGAACTTGTAAATCAGTGAAGGCAACTTTGTATATGGTTGGCCTTGCATAGTTAATGGCAAAACGTACCTCCACCAGCATTCTACAGCAGAAGAGCTAACACACATTAGTTGTCTCAGGGTAAAACCTCACCTGTTTTGATGGTGAAGTCAGCCTCAGAAACACTGCATCCCTAAACTACTAACTGGTCTGTGCTTCCTGAAAGCACACAAGGTTTCACTGGGTCTGAAAATCCAGCCCTGTGTAGCTAGAGGGAGAGGGGGAATTATCAGAGCAGCAAACATTCATCGATAGGATTGGACGTGATCAGTTTGCATTTTCAAAGGAACCTTTGCAAGAAAAGGGCTACAGATACCTTTAAAAAAACCCAGCAAGCTGAGATTTTCCATGACATTCATACCCTCTCAGAACTGGAACTGGAGGGCATGGCTGGGTACTTCAGAGACCAACTCACCACATGATCCATTGTCTCATTTTCTTGGCTGACCTTTATTATGAAATGGCAGACAGGGTCTCCATGCTTTGGTCATCACCTCAGCCGTTTCTTCTGTCTCATATTCGCCAGCTAAATTTAGGATTAGGAAACCAAGTGCAACCCACAATAAGCTTTCCAACTGTTTGATTGTGCTCCAGGATAAATGGGTGAGATTGCACAGACTGAGGGAGGTTCATGGATTTTAAGGTCAGAAGGGACCATCATGATCTAGTCTGACCTCCTGCACAATGCAGGCCACAGAACCTCACCCACCCGCTTCTGTAATAGAGCCCTAACCGCTGGCTGAGTTACTGAAGTCCTCAACTCATGGTTTAAAAACTTGAAGTTACAGAGCATCCATCATTTACGTTATTATATACCTGCAAGTGACCCAGGCCCCATGCTACAGAGGAATGAGAAAAACTCCTAGGCTATGTCTACACTGGCAAATTAAGTCAACTTAAAGCCGCATCCACACCAGGCTCTCATTAAGTCAACTTAAGAAATTCCTTAAGTCGGCTTAATAAGAACAACCCATTAGGTCAACTTAAACCTCCTTAGGTCGACCTAACCATTCTTTAAGTCAACCTAAGCCCAGTGTGGATGCTTAAGTCCACTTTGTTAAGTCATCCTAAGGGCAGTTAGATTGACTTAAGGTGGACTTAGTCCACGTCCATGGACACCACTTTGTTAAGTTGACTTTAAGTCAACCTAACTTTTCCTAGTATAGACATAGCCCTAGTGTCTGCCAATCTGACCTGAGAGAAATTCCTTCCTGACTCCAAATATGGTGATCAGTTAGCCCCTCACCATGTGGGCAAGACCCACCAGCCAGACAGTTTGGAAATAATTCCCTGTAGTACGTCAGAGCCCAGATAATTTTGATATAGAGGGAGCCAGGAAATGATTATTTTCTTGCAAAAGTTTTATTTCATATATATATAAAATTTTGCAAGAAAAAAATCATTTCCTGGCTCCCTCTATATCAAAATTATCTGGGCTCTGACATACTACAGGGAATTATTTCCAAACTGTCTGGCTAATATAATAGTATATATATTCATTCGTGTTTTTCTTGGAAGATATTTTGGGTTTACATTAAAAAAAAAAATCAGAAATTAAATTCTTATTTGAAAAATTAAACCAACTAAATTGACAAAAAAGATTATTTTTTTCCTGCAAATATTTCCATTTACTCCAGAAAACTGCCATTATGCACTCAAAACATGTTTCAATGGAAAGTTTTTGCCCATTTCTAATACCACATGTATCATTACAGTGTGTTGAGGGAAAGATTTAAGAGAGTCTTGTGATGCACTTGTCACAGGATCAAATTCTACCCATAGGCTAAATGTGAAAAACTCCCAGTGAAACCAGTGGGACTGTCAGTCACTTACTCCTTGATTGAATCCACCTCTTTTTTCCACACCATCCTTAAATTAACTAGTAAAGAAAAAATACAGGGAATAATGAGCTTTATTTTGATGCCTTACAATAATCAAGTTGACATCTTTGTTGATGAAATAATTCAAACAATGAAAGTTGCTGTTTGGCGTTGTCTCTGAACAAGTTGCCAAAAGATGCTGGTTTCTGGAAAGCTCAAGATGCTCATGCTGTGACTACTTCAGTGTGTGGCAAAGCAACCATTGGTTTGTCCTAACTTTATCACACATCTTGTCATTTTATGTGTGCATCGGCTACCTTGTGCCACAGAAAGTGTGTATTCCCAATTCTGTAAAATGGAGTCAAATGTATTCCCAAGGGAAAGAATGAGTCTCAGGTTATATTTTCTATCTGAAAGTAGTTTGCCTTGATTTTCTGCTTTTAAAGTGATGATGACGACATTGATGATTCACATGTAGATTAAGCTTCTTATTCACGTTTTATCATTCCTAATCCTGCAGTCCTTTTTCAGGGCTTGCACATGAAAAAAATTCTACTCTAGTCAATGGAAGTTTTTCCATTAGTTAGGCCCTTAGTACGCACTGCAGGATTAGGTCCCTTATTATTACTTATTATGCACAGAACTGTATGTGGCTTGAAATTATGCAATTTAGTTATTGTCACTGATAAGATCAGGCAAGCTGGGCTTGGTTCTCCTGGAGCAATCCCTTCCCACTGCTATAAAAAGGGAAGAGAATCAGGCCTCTGATAGATAACAGATAGGCAGACAGTCAAATTGCTGAGTACAGGAATTGTTATCCCCAATCGGTTTCTTGCTTGGTGTGCAGAAAATTAATCTTCACTGTACGAGTCTTGCACACCAAGATGAAAGTGACACTTCCGTATCACACTGAATGAGCCTGTAGTGTGCCTCTAGCATTTGCCTCAAAGACGCCAATTTGTTATCAGGAGTTGAAACAGCGGAAGAACATAGTATTCTCCTAGCTCACCTGGTGGCTCAATATCCTACATAGATAAGGTGAGTTGGTTAGGAGGGCAGCATTAGAGATTTTGCTGGCCTAAGCATCACCTTAAAAACAGCTTTTGAGGTTTTGGGTAGAGCTGGTAAGAAAAGATTTTGTGGAACTTTTTCTCTGTCAGAATGTGCTGTTCTGCAGAAATCCAAGTCCTTTGAAAAAAATCACATCAATGTCACCAAACCAATTTCACTGTGGTGGGAGGAGGACAGGTGAGGAAGGCCCAATGACAACAAAAAAAAAAGTCTTGCTTTGACATTTGCTAAATGAGACATTTTCATTTTCTGCTTTGAACAGCCTTTGTTTCAGTTTATATTAAAAATAGAAAAGTCAAAAGCAAACCCAAAACATTTTTACTGAGCCAAACTTTAAAGAAAAAAAAAATTAGAATTTGTGGAGAATTTCAAAGAGTTCAGGTTCTCTTCCTAATTGAAACAAAGCCAGCTTCCCAAATTTCACAATCCTTTATGAAATGGAACTTCCAGTCTTTTCCCAGCTGCAGTGTTAGAGGGAACCCAACTAATGTACTACCCAGGCAGTGGCAGTCACCTTTAAAACAGAAGAGGGAACCCTTCCTGAGACAGCTTTGCTGGGGCAGGCTTGAAGTTGCTCTGGATACCAGTTTCCACTTGGCTGCTGCTGCTGCTGCAGTCAAGGTCAATGTGATGTTTAGAACCAGTCTTCAGAGTGGCCATTAGGGGCAGGCCTACACTGGTTAAAAGAGTGAGTGTCCCACACACAGCCGGCAGACAGACTCACACATGTTAAAACTAGCAGTGTGGACGTTGCAGCTGTGGCAGAGACCCAGACTCGGATCCAAGAGCTCAGGTGGGCTTGAAAACCTGAGCTGCCACTCAAGACTCAACATCCCCACAGCTATTTTTTGTATATTGATTTGAACAGAGGTCACATGAGTCTCCCATACAGGTAAGACTCTATGAAAACAGAAACTTAAGATTGTCCTGTATTTACCCTGACTAGTATCTTGTCTCAACGTCATTTCTACAGGTTAAGGCCCTTAAAGGCAGCAAAGTCTGGGGATAACATTGAGCTGAAGTTTGCTACTGCTATGTCTTTATTAAGGAAGGTGGATCCCAGACTTTTTGATTCCATATATTGTGTGGACTTTGTTTTAGAGCAGGCCATGATGAGCACCTGCCCACAGACCCTTATCTAGAAGATAATGGTACATACAGTTAGAGGTCAAACTACTAAGTGCATCTGGTTTGGGATTTATCTACACAAGTATTGGATTAAAAACAACATATGAAATGCAAATCAATGTGTTTAGTGAAAATAAAGGACTGCCATGGAGTTAAATCCTGCAGTCTACTCAGGAAACCTCAAAATGACTTCCATAAAGACTGCAGGATTTGATTTATAGAGGAGAAGCTCCTGAAGCACTGGCATTATTCAGGCTTCTGCTCATAGCTTTTGTCTGTATACCTCAGTCCAGATCAGTAAGACATAAATCAGCTCCTCTTGCTAAGGAGTGTTAATGGTGTTCATTTGTGGAGCCAAACCTTTTGTATTTTATTCATGTCAAAGTCCAATTTGTGTTAATGGGATTTGTTTGGGAGTGAATTGAGTAGGTTGATGGTGATTGCACATTGTGGAGAGAAAAAAAAAAAATCAATTAGTAGTTTGTGACTGTGTTATTCACTGTTGATATGATCAGTGACAGGTCTCGCCTGTACACAGCTGAGAGGGCAAATTAATTTGTTAAACAATTATTTCCTTAATCCCAGCAATAAGAGTTTATAAACCAAATTCACTGAATCTGGATGTATATCAAAATACCTCTCCCTGAGCCACCATCAGTTTACACATCCCATAGGCTATGTCTACACTTGTTAATTTAAGTTGACTTAGCATGTCCACACTCAAATTTTTAAGTTGACTTCGAGGGGACCCTACAAAAATCAACCTAGAGCATCCACACTGGATGCCTAGGTCGACTTCTAGGGGCTAAGTGGACCTGGAATAGGTCCATGGTGGCGGGGGGGGGAACCCCCTGCCAAGTGCCAGGGGGCAAAGGGGAACAGGGACCCTGGCAAGGCATAGGGGCAGGGCTCTGCCCTGTCCTTTGGGGGGGCATGCCAGGCTGTGGCTGTGCCAGCCACCCTGGCAGGGAGGGCAGTGGGGAATCCTTGGAGTCCCCTAAGTCGACTTAGCCAGTGTAGAGGTTGAGTAGCCCTAAGTCAACTTTCTAAAGTTGACTTAGCCAGCAAAGTCGACTTAAAATGAGGTTTAAGAAAGTCGACTTAAACAGCTGCTTAAGTCGACTTAAGGAAAGTGTAGTGTAGACGCAGAGTAAATTAAGTCGACTTAAGCAAGTTTAAGTCAACTTAATTTACATGTGTAGACGCACCCATCGGGATTAACGCAGATCCAGGAGAGGTAGTGGTACTGCCAGTGTCCATCTGCAGGATTTGAGTCTGGTGTGAAAAAGCTTTGAAATGCGTATCTATGGGTCTGTTCTTAAAAACAGCTTTGGAAAAATAGCATTTTCTTTCTTCACAGTGACACTATACAAAGTGACAAATACATTTCATGGAAAGTGTTTAATTACACAAGAGGTTTCAAAAATTACTTTTGTTCTAAACAGAGACCTATATTTTTTATGAAAGAAAAAAAAAAAAAGAAACAGCTACCTCAAAACAGTCGACATAGCTTTGAGACCCCAGCATAGGCAATAATGCAGTGGTTATGCCTGATATCCGAGACCCCTCAGGTCCAATTTCTATTCTCACTGATACAGAGTAGGGCCTTGACAGAGGGTCTTTCACATCCCAACTGAATACTCTAGACCACCATACTGTTGGTTATTCTTGGATGACTGGCTCTCATATTTTTGAAGTTATTTTTGACATATGCAGTTTTCTAAAAACTTTCATGTTCACTGTAAAGAAAAGCCTTCAGGTCTGATTGAGACATTGCACACATTTTCTCAAAACTGGAAAAAAATATTCCCATGCCGAGTTATGAGATTTAAAATAACCCCAAATCATAGGAGATTCAAAGGGAATCAAAACTTGTACCTTTCTTATCGTCCTGTTAATAAGGTAATCCCCAAGGGGTATAAGGGCACCTCCAAATATAGCCAGCACTGCACCAATGATCGCCCCAGCAAGCAGACCACAGTTTCTGTCACAGCCCATTCTGCTTCTTTTTCCGAGTGTAGGTTGAGAGCTTGTTTTTAGCCTTGATGTCCTTTTATAACTGTGTGGTCCCAATGCATCAACAGATCTTACCAACTGCAACTGCTAATAAACAGGAGAGCAAGAAAATCGTTATCAAGAGCTCAAAGTCCGAAGTACACAAGGGGAAACAAAAACAACAATTAGTTTTAACATGCTAAAGCTAACCCCCTTTATCAATGAGGTCTTGAGAGGAAAAAAATATATTTCTGGACTCCTTAGCACTTTAACTATTTGTTGCATGAAGTTAACTTTATGTCCCAGGTCTCTGGAACACCAGGAACTTTTTTCAATCCACCCCCCTCCCCATTTCATCCAGTCAAAGTCTTCCATCATTATTCAGTCAAACTTCTTACTGAACTCTACCACTGTATTGAGACTTCAATAGGAGTTTTGACTGAGTAGGGAATTTGCCAGTCTGGGTCAAATCACTGAGGTGCCTGCTCTGGAATCCTGCTTCTGTCAGTAGTCAAAAAAAGACAAATTAAAAAAAATATAATACTGCATCTAGAAAATTGTGCATGGTTGAAAATACCACATCTGTGTGACTGGCAAGCTGTAAATTCATGCCCTGATTACCTACATCTTGACTAATCTAGTATGCATAAAATAACATAAAAATAAACTTTGAATGGACCAAATTCTGTCCTCAGGAAATTTAATGAAGACACACATTAGAATTAATTATACTTAGACAATTGCATTGACTTCAACATACTCTGGATTTACAGCTGATATAAATGAAGCCAGAACAAATGGAAAATGTGCATGCGTATCAAAGAGCACATGTGCATTCATTGAACTTTTTTCCTTCGTCTTGATTTCTCCTTTCATTTACACTGGTGTAAGTCAGGAGTAAGTCTACCAATATCAGGGAAATTATACTGACATGAAAAAGGAATTTGCCAGAATTGCTGAATCGGGAGTTACAAAAAATCATAATTGCAATGATTCTTGCAAAAAGTAACAGAGGAATTGATAGGCTTGAATAAAGGCTTCAGTGAAAATGGATCCTTCTAAAACACAGAGCCAGGTCCTCAACTGGTGTAAGTTCAGCTTCACTGAAGAAACGCAGATTTGCATTTGCCGAAGACGAGTCCTAGAAGATTCACAAATAGAAGATTCCTTTAGAGCTCAAGTGAAAGCAGCTCTAAAGCCTCACAGTATTGTTTGGCTGTTGAAATAGTTTTAAAATGTAAGAACATCAGATTAACTAATGTTCTTAACTGTAATGTATTTGGAAGTGTTTGTACACTGTCCCAAGTCTTTAGGTATGTGCTGACCAGGAAGCAGGGCAATATTGTATAAAATCAAGAGGCACATACTTCAGTTTTTACTCTGTACAATCTTTCTCCTCTGCTGATTAGTTGTCCCCTTCTTCAGTCTCCTCACTTAATCCACCTTCCCTGCTCTATTCCCCACCTGTTCTCCTATCCCTCTTATCCCCTGCCCACCCTTTGCACACCTGTCTGTTTGTCTAAAGCCTTCAGTATCATTGAACAGACATGGCATATGTAACCGTCCCATTGTTGGCTCTGCTTTTATATCATATCTTTTACCCACAATCATTGTCTATTTAGATTGTAAACTGTTCAGGATGGGGGTTGTATGTTACTATGGACTGTTTGTTCAGTGTTTAAAACAATGGGGCCCTGATATCAGTTTGCATTACCCCTAGATGTATTGATATAATAAGTTACATTATAATTAAATCATATGCTATTACTGTGCCTGAAGAATTTTTCCAAATGTTGATTCAAGGAACCACATGCCTCCCTCCATCCATATTTGTTACACAATTTAAGCCCATGCTTCACCACCTGAACACTGGCTTCAGTAGACTTTAACATGGATTGAAGTTAGCAAATGCTTATGTGCTACTCTGAACAGGCATGCCAGCACCCTGGAGATTTTAGTAGGAATTCTGCCTGTGTGATAGGTGCTTATGCATCTCTGTGAAGGGCATGTCCCAAATACCAGGCCAGATCAGATAGGATTAGATTAGATATCACAAACACTGATAATGTGGTAAAGAGTGGAGCCAGGTGATAGAGGTAATTGTTATGCACCTCCTCTGCACTCACCAACTAATCCATCCACGCCAGGATTAATTTTAACATTCCAAACTTTTGAGACAATCTCTCCCTGACCAACACTTTCTTTATAGTACTTGGCTATAAAAGTGTATCATGTGCAGTATTCGGTCTTTGATCCATGGCAGGTTTCATGTATGATTATATGAACATTCAGTGCAAGAATCAAGAAGGCCCTCTGCTTTCAAACAGGACCTGAACCTGCTTTTAACAGATGCTATCACAGTTTAGGATCTGGCCAAGACTGACAACTAGGTAAACAAAAATATGGCTTCACAAGGTGCGTTAAGCCTTCTGTTCCCAGTACCATTGTGCAGGAATGGGCCTTAAGGCTTCATTTGGTGCCAGATACAACAGAACTCAGGAGAAAGAATGTGGGTTAGCTCTTAATTCAGAGTCCACAGTTGTTCCAGGGGACACCACATTTTTCTCAGCTGAGACTTCAGGATAAGAGCAAAACTGTTCTTTCCCACAGGCTGCAAGTTGTTGCTTGGACTTGCTTTCTATTTTTAACATTTTCTGTACATTAACATTACATGATTTAAGCTAAATTGATTGTAAAGCAATTGCTTTCTTTTAGAGTTAAACACACATGGCCAAATATCTAGTAACAGACTTCTTGCCATATTCACAGCAGGGGGGGACTATATCTTGGAAAATAGTGATTATCAAACAGATTTTAGGGGTCATAGCAGACATACTAGCTCCCAGAGCAACACTGTGGCATAAAGCGCTAATACAGTCATTAGATGTATGAACTAGAGAGCAGCAATCAGGGATAAGACAGTTATTTGATCTCTGATTATAGCATTGGGAAGACTGATGCAAGAATACCGTGTCCAGTTCTGGTGTCCTTATAAATAGCATGTTTAAAAATTGGTGATGGTACAAAGAAAAGCTGCAAAAAAGTTACTTGAGGACTGGAAAAAATAACCTGTAGTAAGATTTAAGGAGCTTTTTTTTTTTTTTTTTTTAAATAAAAAAAGAGTGGGAGTTAACATGCCTCCCTTGGAGAAAAAACCGGTTATTCATGGGTTTTTTTTCTAACCAAAAAAACCCACAAACCTAACAAAACCAAAAAACACCCCCCCCCCCCCCACCACCACCAAGGAGTGACACAGGATTCCTCATTTGTTTTGCTGAAAGACTAACATGGCTACACTTCCAGAGCTAATCTAACAAAGAAAGGCATAATAAGAACCCATGGCTGGGAGCTAAAGCCTGTAAAACTCAGGTTAGTAACGAGACACAAAGTTTCAATAGTGAGGGTGATTAAATTGGAACAGACTATCAAAAGGATTCTCCATCTCTTGGTTTGTTTAAAATCAAGATTGGCTGCCTTTCTGGAAGACTTATTTTAGATAAACAAGCTGTTGGGCTCAGTATAGGGGGATAATTTAGAGCCCATGTGGAAGACAGAAATTCCATTTTGCAAAGGATGTCAAGATTTTGACATTTGGTTGTATTCGCAACCTGAATGAAACCTTAATATTTCAAAATTCTCAGTCAAGGAAAAATTCCAAAATATACGTTTTGTTTCATGTTTGCCTTATTATTTTGTACCATGGTATAATATATAATGTTTTGTTCTAAAACTGTTGAAACGGGACATTTCAACATTGACTGAACCACTTTTACTCCTGTTGGTATTTAACTTTTAACAGAACTACGTAGTTAAACAGAATATTATTCCATCAAAGAATCTGACCAGGTTAGAGAAGTTCTTTGGTTTGTATTATACAGGAGGTGATGCTAATTGATCTATTACTTTCTGGCATTAAAATCTTTGCATTTATGAAAGTTGCAAACTGTTTGCCAACTGGTTGGTAATAACTTTTGTCATAATTCCCTACTTTTGTAATGTAAAGCATTCACCACTGTACTACCAATGACTGTCTAGACACATTCCAAGTTATGCAATTCAGTTTTTTTGTGCAATCGTTAATGGCTTTCAGAGTTACAATGTTACTGAAACATTCAACTGCAGCTAGAGATCAGCATGTAACCCTTAGTTATTCTAATTTTACAGGCGGTTAGCATAAGATAAAATTAAACAACAATTGATAAGTTCCAGTTCAGAGCATAGCTACTCCATTATTAGGTTACATGAATTTTGTGAAATAGATTATATATGGTGCATTGAAACAAGTTAATTTAGATTTGATTTTAGTATTAGCAACACGATCCCCCTATCTTCATGCCCAGCATTGAAGAAACACTTTTTATTCATTGGTGTTTATAAAGCAGATGTTGAAATGACTTTATAAAAGAGTTTTTCAAAAGCCTGGGGTGCAACTGAATAGTGGGGGGCAATGCAAAACGTCCTTAAACTTTGTTCATTGGCTTCCTTTAGTTAACTATTTGTATGTTATGAATGCCTGTTTAAAGGGATGCTACCAAATCAGGTTTAGCTCACAATTTAGGCTAAGTAAAACCAAGCCTTTATAAAAATCCTAAGAATTGTATCAGCCTTTTCCTATGACGTTCTTTACATTTTCTCAGACAGATGTTTTTAACCATCATAAGCACTGCCTTAAATTTTTTTTTGCAAGTCAGACATTCTATGCCACTGAAAGCAAACTTGACATCTTTAAGGTCAATGTCCCACCCAAGAGGATGTGAAAGTCAAATGGAAACATCTCAATGTAAACCATAAAATAGCATTAACAACCTTCCATGTTCAAAAATTAGGAATATGAAATTTTTTAAAAGTGTTCATTTGGAGAGATTTGACTAGCCTTCCATTTATGGATCCTTTGGGGTGAGAGAGTTATGTTTCAAAGCTCTCTCCACAACTGAGGGCAACAATTGTACTGGTAATTTTAAAAAAAGAAAACTGCTTCCCACATAGTCACATGACACAGGGAACTGGAGTTTTATTAAAACCACCAAATGTCACAAGACTTGCTATACAATAAGGAACATTGTGAATCCTGATTAGTAACATAATGAAGAAAATCAGTTGTTTAAGGCACATGATTCAGTTGACAGCATCCCTTAAAGAAGTCAAACTTTTCAAATTCTGCTGGTCTTTTCCCCATCCCCACTGAAGTTACAAGTGAATATCTTGGGGAGCTCTTTCCCACTAAACCAAGGAGTATATATGAGGAGATTCCGCTCACCATTGCATGTCCATCATATGACTTACCTTGAAAAAGTGTGAGATTTTTCAGCTAAACACACCAGGATTCAGCATATGACTTGCATCAGTGTTACCAGGAGACGAGCATCTAAATCTGAAGCCACATCCCCCCAAGACATGTGGGAGTGTTTATATATTCCAGAAGATGTCACCTCCCTGAATATTATTATTTGCTAGAAGAAAAAGTGACGTACCATTTCTGTATAGGATCTATTTTTACATCTGACTAAAACCCATGACCTAGGTCTGGTGGTAAAATACTCAGCAGCTGCAATTTTTGTCAAATTCTGATCCAAGTAAGGCAGAGGCCAGGGTGGTAAAGGGGAGCTCACTTTATTTAGTTGCCAGTCATCTTTTCTGTATCATGTTCTGTCCCATTCAGCTCTGTCTTTTTATCTGGCAAAAAACATTCAAAATTTCCTGCTTCTTTAGTGTACTCAGTTTTTAAAAAAAAAAACATTCCTAAGATGTCATTGTTTTGCTACACAAACACTTTTCATTGCAGGCACTGCACTATCACAACCCCAGTCAAGTTATAAACTACAGTTAGTCACACTTTCACTGTTGCTGCTTGGAATTATATTGAAATAACGGGAGCAGGGTATTATTGCTATGAACAGTTTTTAAATCAGAGTTCAACAAGTTAGGTGCTTTGTTTCCCACTGCAGGACGCATTTTTTTTTATGCATTGCATTCTACACAAAAGTACCATCAAACTTTCTTCAGCTATTACACTTTCAAAAAGCATCCATGTTAGTCTCAAAATGCCCTACACTACCTTCTACAGGGCCAGTAAACACTTTCATCAGGGGCCAGGGTTTGACTCCTGACCCCATAGAACAACAGGAATCGATTCTCCTCTCCCCCAGACAGATCCTGTAGGTTGTATGTAGAAACTGCGTAGACTAGCCCATCCATGTGTGGGCCCTCTCTAGCACACCGTATCAGGGCAATTCCTGTTAATAATGGACAATAAAACCTTTGTCTAAAGATGTTTTCTTTGTGACAATGTCTACATTGCACACCAAACTTCAGGGTATAGAATACATGTGGCTATATGCCTCAGTGAAAAGCAGACTCATGTATCACAAAGGCTCTGATGGGGAAAGCAGCAGAGAAAGACTGCAGCAACTACAGCCATTCCCTGAGTTGGGGAAATGCTCCACCAGTGGGAATCTAGACTGCTAAAAATAGTAGTGCAGCTGGGGGAGGCATGGCTCGAGCACATAGAAAGCTATGCAACATATATCTTTACTATATTTATCTGAGCAGTGCCTCACTGCCTACATTACTAAGATAGTGAGAGATTCTCTATATGCCACCATAAGAGCATGCAGTATAGATTTTCCCCGTGCGAGAGTCAAATCAGCCAGTTGTTTAAAAAGACCCTGATGACTAACTGTGGTGGAATGCCTGATTTCCCCTTTTCTTAAAAAAGCAGGTTTATTTGATTCGCAGAGAGAAAACATTGTTAACAAAAAGTGCCATAGTTCAAGACCATCATATGTCAAAGCATGACCTGAAACAAAATTCAGGTGCTTCACATTTTGACCCCTTGCCGTGTGTTCCAGTTGTTCCTGTCACAGAGCGGCAAGTTTTAAGGCTGAGAGAGAGATGAAAAGGGGGCCCATTTTGTGACCTGTATTTGTTAAAGAAATCTTTCGCTGAGTTGGGTAGTAAGGGGCACAGGGCTGTAGCGGGCCCTCTCAAAATGGAAAAGAGAATATGATTGGGCTCCTTTGAAAGCTACCTTCCAATACAGTTCCTGTACAGGAATTTTCATGGGTTTGTCATCAGCTGTTAACTCCTAACCACCCAAAAATGCTGATCGGTTTCACATCCCACATGGATGCATCGAATATCTACCCCCTAGTATAGAGCCAAATCCAACAGGAAGGGTTATACGGGGTGGTAAGAAGTGGGACAGTTGACACCGAGGCAACATTCCCTCTTCCTTACACTATTAGAAACAATTTCTATTGCTGCATCTCTCCACCTACACCTCAGATATCCTCCTCTGCAGGTCCAGTCATCTCCCCAATCATATAGTGTTGGATTCCTCACTGCAACTGACTAACTCTGCAGAGAGTTAATGGCTGGGATTCGCTCCCCTTCCCTAGGGAACTATCTTCTGGCAAGCTACCACACCCACTAGCATAGCTCATAATCTGTACTAATTGTGAGGAAAGGGAGGTCCAATCTGCCTTTTCTGGCTCACAAAAATAAGACAAACACTAGAGCACCCAGCCAAGAAAAAAAAAAAGGAAGCCAGAAGAAATATAGTGACTGGAGAAGTAATGACAGAAGAGCTTAGTACATCAGTTAGAGTCATTTTGACAGACACTGCAGCTGTGGAGGAAAAAAGTGGATCTGTCAAATCAGGACCTAGGTTCACATTTCACCACCAATTGCCTTCTGCAACCCAACTAGTAGTGCTTTAAAAAAGTAGAAGGAATGATACTTGCCTGTCTTTGAGGGATGGAGCTATGAGTTCCTGTTCAGTAAGGTGAAGGATTTGAAGTGCACACAAAAATAGACAACAGTCAGTGAGCAGGGGAACTTGCTAGCACTCAGCCCAACTGTACCCAACCCAAAGGAAATTGTGTAATTGTCCATCACTTACAACACCTGCCCTGATTCACCTAAGTGGCGAACATGCAGAATACTCTGCAACAGGTGGAAGATCTGCCTCTTTTGCACTAAAAGGAACACAAATGTTCCTCTTTTCTGAGTGAAATTTAGTAAGACAATGCATTGACTTGTCAAGGAGATCTTCCCATATTTTACCTGTTTGGGGGATAAAGTGGGATATCACCCATGAAACCTTCCAGCAAGAAATAAGTATGCTAGTCTTTAAAAATGCCACAGATCTCCTTGCTCGTTTTGCTGAACTAAACTAACACAGCTACCCCTTTGGAATTTTCCCTCTATGCTACCGCCAGCAATATGTCTCACCTCTATTATGCAAAAGACACCACTAATTAGAAAAAATTATGAAGTACTGTGCGTCTTCAGCATACTTCATACTCTAGTTAAGAACAAGATTTAATAAGGAGTGAGGGAATTTTATTCATGACTCATTCAATCTTCAGTGTACGTGATGACAGTGGATTCTGTGATATAAACATCTGACTACTTGAGCTGGGTTCAGGCAGCAACATGTTGCGCACATGCCATGAGAGAGAGAATGGAGGCAAATATAGCAAACCATCACTCCCCTTGGAAAATGGGAGACCCTGAAACGGTCCTGCTGCTTTGTTTCAAGTAATGAATTAAAAAGATGCAGAAAGGAATCATTTCATAACTGGGAGTCTTGACTATTCCTTATTGCAAAGTAAACTCTTGCCGGGGAGGTGGGGGGGGGGGGAGAAAGATATCACCACAGAACCATGCAAAGCTCCTTCCAAAAATCAAGCACTGTCCCAACAAAGTTTTCAGCTGGAGTACAAATGAGCCAAATGCTGCCTCTGCATCACTTTACACCAGCAGAGAACTTGTTGTGGAACTTGTGGTAGGACTTGGGAAGGAGAGCTGTTTATGAATCATCTCACAGGAAATACAACAAATGGCACAGCTGCAGTTTCTTCAGTGAAGTTGTAATTTCATGTTTCTCCGTGTCCCCATTATATACACATCCCTACACTTTGTCTACAGTGAAATTCCTCAACACATACACAATGATCTCCTTTCACAACAGTTCCTAAGGTTACTTGACTGGTCTGGATGCTTTTATGCAATCTGTCTGTGAGGCACTGGAGGGGTTCCTTCATAATCTACTAGGGGCTCAAATAGAGTCTGTCCTATGCTGAGAAGTGTTGAGCTCTTGCCTTTCCTGTGATATGGAGAATATCTTCAGGCTCAACATGGGCTGGTGACACAATGCAGCAGCACATTGCAAACATTGAGAGAAAATGATTGCATCAATACAACTCAGTGAATGAGCCAGTAAAGCTGGCAGCTCTATTATACTACAGTGATCTTGGTGCTTAAGTGGGAGAACAAAGGAGGGAGTGTGCGCTCAGAGTTTGCCACCAACCCTCACTTTCAGCATGATTCAGTCCAAGATTCTTGTGTGGGAGATGCTCTTCTGATTATGGTCCATGAAACTGAGCTAGGTAAAATGAGCACAATGGACAAGTGTTTGAGCTGACTCTGGGTGGAGGGTTATTTAAGCCATGTGCTGGGTATTTTGAGGATGATTAAATATTATTTTCATATGTGCTGAAGACCTTTTAGAGGACTGGGCCTTAATACAGGCTCACTGGATCCTTGAGATCATGGCTTAATTTTCTAAATGAACCAGAATCAAAGACTCTGAAAATAGTCAACTAGTTCAGGCCTGGAAGAAGATCAAAGGGCCTATTGGTCTGTGGGAAACTGATAAGAAGAATCCATTTGACCATTGAGGAAAAGAGGTTGTGTAGGGAAGGATGTAGTCCAATGTTTTTTGGACACTGAAGTTTTGATAGAGTCAGCCCTCATTGGGATGGACTCCACCTTTAATGAAACTGCCAAAAAGTCAGAATATAATGGAGTTATTTGAGACCACACTTTCACTGGTACCTCAATTAGATGATGCCCAACAAGTTCTCCTTATTCCCAAAAGAGAGACAGCCTCACCATCACCATCCACACCAAAAGAAGAGGCGGTGATCACTTTGTATTGCAGTTGAGAGAGCCCCACTTATTGTTTTGTGCTCTCAACTTTAACCATAGTTTGGGTTCTGCAATAACCTTCAAAGATGCTCAGTATTTTTCCATCTGAATAAACTGTCTCGCTGGCCAAGTGTTGAAAGTCTGTTTGCCAATATCCCAAAGGGGCGGTGTTCTGTCAACTAATCACCACACTGCCCCTCAGATAGGCCTTGTACACACTCCAGAAAAGGAGAGATTCCTGGTTTGGAGGCCTTTGGGATTCTCTTCCCATGATAAACCTTCTCTGTGCCTTCTGAATTACTCTGAAATGCTACCCATCAACTCCAAAAAAAAGTCTGATAGGATTGCGATGGAGTTTTCCCCTTCCATGTCCTCTTCTCATGGATATTTCTGGTGACCTGAGCTCTGAAGAGGAGACAGCATCCTACAGCTTAAATCCTCTTCATTATGAAAAGGAGGATTTTTCCCCATCTCCACCTTGTACCAGGCAAAACTACTTCTTCACACAGACGTTGACAGATAAAAAGTGAAAGTTTCCTGTTTTGTTTTCTGCTTAAGATGCTTTGCTCTTGCCAACAAAACAAGGTGAAAGACCCCAAGTCACAATAAATAACAGAGTCCTAGGGCATTTTAAAGACTAACAGATTTATTTATCGCATGAGCTTTCATGGGAGAAAATGCCACTTCGTCAGATGCTTTCCCACAAACGCTCATGCGATAAATAAATCTGTTAGTCTTTAAAAGTGCCGCAGGACTGTTGTTTTTCTGCAATAGACTAACATGGCTATCCTGTGGAACTAGAATAAATAAATAACCCTTGCCCTGTGAAATGCTGTTGTACAAGCAGATAAAATTCTCAAGGGCATAGGACAGGTTAAGAGCTATACATTAAGAATTATTGTAGTTTAAGAGATTTTAAACTACACCAGACAGACAAAAAGAAATAAATCATCAGGGATAGGCCTGTTCCATCAAGAGATGGGAAAAGTGACCTAATAGGTGTATAACAACTCCGACTTCTATGATTTTTGTGTAAAACATGGGCCAAAGCATTAGCTGGCATAAATCAGAGTAGCTGTCTTATGGAATTACAGTGATTTACATAGACTGAAGAACTGGTTCTGTCCTTTTAGATTAAGCCATTGACATATTTTTGTACCATAACTATCAGTTAGGCCTTGAGTTGTTCCAAAACATAATAATAGAACAGAGAAAAACCTACACTCCTGCCTTTTTTTTCTTTCTAGCAGTAAAAATAATGAAAGGGTGCTCTAAGTCATGCTGCAGGAATGTAACAAAGTAACTGCAGATAGCTATTTTACATTATTTACTGCATCTTATAACATCTTTACAGGCACAAAAATTCATTAGCTCACTTAATGCTGGATTGTTAAAGAGAATCTCCTGATAAACATTTTAAGTCATTACAAAGTTGATTCCCTCCTCCCCCCAAAAATAGTATAATTTGTTAGCAACCTCAGTGAATTAAGGAGACAAAAGAAGAAAACTATTATCTAGCTAGCTGTCCACAGTTTAAGTTACCTATGATTGTGCCAACTGTAATGACACTCTTGGCTGAAACTGGAATGTGGGCATCAAAAAAATCTCTATTGAATACATTAATAAACTAAAATATAATTATATTTGTAATGTACTACCCATTATTCATACTAGTTGAGAGTATATTATAATTAAGTATTCCCACACACCCCTCCCTCCCCATATACGAATAGATATATCTATAGTATATCCTACAGTTAGGGTTACCAATATTATATTTCAAAAATAAGGGACTGTTTTCTCACCCGTTACCATTATTATTATAAGCAATACCTGTCTGCCTTCGCCAGGGGTATTTCTTGATGCTTTTTGCAGCACTCAGCAACTCCTGGTCTTATTGCAGAAATATGAAGAAATCTTTGCAGGAGAGAATAGTAGGAGGCTGTGCCTGGCAAGGGTAGCAGACAGGGCTCTTTGCAGGTAGTTTCCCTGCCCATATTGCTACCCCATTGGTGCTGCTGCAACAGCCATCCACTAGAAGTTATGCTCCTCTTCTGGGGACATTCAGAGACTGTGGATGGGGAGGTTATACACAAAACCCCTGCCAAACTGACCTGAGCAGGAAAGCACATGGAGCTGCATTCAAGGGCTGGTGGGTCAGTACTCCCAAGTATGTCTTCCCACTGCCTCCCAAGTCCTGTCCCTGGCTCTGTGCAGCCCTGAAGGGCAAGCACATAGGGTCAAGCTCAAGGGCCATGGTCAGGAAGGGAGTGGAAAAATGCACCCATGAATACTGGCTCCCGTTGTTGAAGTATAGGATAAAAAGGCATCCCATGCTAATTTAGTACAAGACAAGCTATTTTCTATTTAAATAAGGGGTGTCCCTTGTAATAGAGAATTGTTGGTAATTCCAACTACAGTATACATGCACACACACTAACGATAAACAAAATGCATCTATACTCATCTACACCCCACTTTGCCTTAGCAGCTGTGCAATTCACAGAGAACTAAACAAACAAGAAACATGATGTAAATAACTTTTGCTGAAAATGCCATTAAATATATAAATGCATTTCCAAGCAGCAAAGTCCACGGACAGCTATCCGCAAACTGATAGACTGACAAGTGGCATGCTCTGAAACTGTATTTAACTCAGTGTGCAGACATACCTTTGTGGGGAAACAGCGGCTGTTAGCAGGAAGGGATAGCTTCAGAAAAGCCTGCTAAGTTAGTTTCTTATTCAGAGATATCTAGTTACTATAATAACTCTTTAGCAACCCAGGCTGGCCAGTCCTCTAAAAGTCTGTTGATCTTTCACCAGGCACAAAGGAAGAAAAGCAAGTTGCTGAGACCTTTTAAACCCCCTGGTGGTGAAACGGTCTTAAGAGATATAGAAACATAAGAACCCTTGTGGCCAAAGACAAGCCACTTCTTCACATAAAGCATCAGCCTGGAGACACCCTTTCTACACCAGACCCAGTGCATGATCTCTTTCCCCGCGAGAATAATAGATGTCAGAAGCAATGGATCAGGTGGACTAGTAAGAAGAACAGGTTTAATTGAAAAAGAAATGTGGATAATGACATTAACATTTACGTGGTGCTTGTTCTCCAAAGCTCTTTATAAACTAAAATCATCACTAACTAATCCTCAACACCCTGTGGAGTTTGGAAGGGAAGCATCATTTACTGAAGTTCCAAAACTGGAATTTTTAGCTATTTATAAAATATACGGACAAGCCAGGATTCCACTAAGTGTATGGACTCATGAATGTGGACTTAGAGGAGGGTTATTCCTAGGGGCTGATCCAAAGCCCATTCAGGCTAATGGACATCTTCAGTAGGTTTTGGATCAGGACTGTATTGGCTAGAAGAAGAAAACATGGGCCAGTATTTTAGTGCTATCCATTCATTTCTTTGGGTCCAACTCACTGGCTTGGCTCTTCTCCCACAAGCAATAATCCAGCAGCCTGCTAGTCTCAGACTGGCCCCTCAGGTCTGGGGCTCCTGCCTGGGCCCACTGTCTCAAGGCTATGAAGGCAAGCAAACTGAGCAGCCCTCCCAAACCACGAGCCTTTTGACATTAAGATAAAACCTGTTCAGAGGTGTTATCCCTCAAGCCAAGGGTGAAATTGTGGAAAAAGAGCTGTTTCCCAGCTATCCTAGGAAACAGCAACTTCCCCAGGAGGCTTCCAGGAACATGATGAGCTCCCCAAGTCACTTCTTCAGAGCTTCCTCTGGTCCCTCCACCACTGACTTTTAGAGCTAGTCAGAAAGTAGAATCAGGAAGGAGACAAAAAACACCCCCCCCACACAGGTTGTGATTTCCTTTTCCCTCTAAAAACAACGAGAGTCCTGTGGCACCTTATAAACTAACAGATTTTCTTCGGAATAAGCTTTCGTGGACTATGCATGGTCATGCATCTGACGAAGTGGGTTATAGCATAAGCTTTCATGGACCATAACCCACTTCGTCAGATGCATGACCATGAATAGTCCACAAAAGCTTATGCCGAAGAAAAGCTGTTAGTCTATAAGGTGCCACAGGACTCCCGCTGTTTTTTGCTGTACAACAGACTAACACGGCTACCCCTCTGAAACTTTTTCCCCCTAAAGATTTTCACTAGCGTTGAAGTTCTCCAACCAGCTTTACTTCGATGCTGTTGCTCATGCTTCTCTTCTTCCTTTCCAACACACTCCAGTTCAATCTCTTCCCACCCAGTGGAGTCCCCCAGAATCCCTTCCCTTCTTCACTCTAGTCTCCCTAGTCACTCGTTCATCCAGTGTCTCTCCTTCCCACAGTTCCCCTGCCTCACCACCATATCCCTTATTCTACCCCCTCTGCTTCCCCCTAATCCCCAACCTCACGTCCCTCCCCTCACTCTCTCTGCTCCTTGTCTTAGTCACTGTCCTTCCCCCAAATACACCTCTTTCTTGTCTCCTCTCAGCTCCATAGCGCCCTTTCCTATTTCTCCCATTTCTCAAGTAGTGCTGTCTATCCCCTTCCTATTTCTCATATCTCTCCCTCATCATGGTCATGGTTTCTTAAGTCCCTAAGAAAAGAAGAGGCTGCAGATGCTTCTCTATCCACTGATCCCGCCCTCGTCCAGCATGTAGGTCAGTTCTCTCCTTGTAGTCACCCTCACTGGAAAGAAAGAAAGATCTGCTCAGACAGAATTCAGGCTAGGCAAGGCAGAAAGTCAGCCACTTCCTGGCCACTCACCTGCAGAGCTGCCAGAACAGGGTAGATGAGTTGTTTACAGGATTGGGCTGGGGGAGAGGGGAAGTGAAGTTGCCCCAGTGGTGGGGGTAGCAATGTAGCAAAGACAGACACACAGGGGTGTTTTGCAGCCTTTGGCATGATCAAGATACTGCTCTCTCTTCTGTCCTAAGCATAGCTAGAAGCAAGACCTTCACTCCTTCGTGCTTTCGATAAAGGAAAAGCTTGTTAACTTTTCTAAGTTTAGTATTTAAAAATAATAAAAGCAAGCATGTAGGGTTTGTGGCATCTTTGTGGTGCTGAATGCATCACTCCCTGTAATTATGCCCATGTATCAACACACTCTTCCTTTCTGCACAAATAGACACTTAGGCTTTCAAGATAGGTATTGGAAAGGCTGCAGCAGGACACACCCAAGCCATCTTTGGCATGGGCAGCAGCAAGATCAAAAGACATGCAGCAACTGTGCACAAGCCCATTCTGTTCAACTTCTGGCAACAGCTTCTTGAACTATGTACTCCAGTCTGATGTTGCCAACTGTACACCAGTTTTTCTTTCACAGTAGTTTGCTTTAGCTGCCACATGCCAACAGAAACTTGCTCTCCCCTCTCTGCAACATTTCATCCAGACTGTCTGCTTTCTCCCAGAGAAGTCTTGGCTTTGCCCAAGTATCAGATTTGAAATATCTGGAACTGAAGGCTGAGGTGACAATCCTTCACCTCACAGAGAGAAACAGTGCATGCCATTGAGTAAGAACAAATGCAAAATACTCTGTACAGGAAGAACCATCAGTTGCACACCTATGAAGTAGCCAATGACTTCCCAGGAAAGATTACTGCAGAAAGAAATTTAGGAATTTGGTCATTATGGATCATAAGTGCATACAAGTCTACAGGGTAAGGCTGCTGGGGGAAGAAAAAGTCATTCTGGGATGCATCAACAGGAGTGTTGTACGCAAGACAAAGTAATTCTTCCATTCTACTCCAGCTCAGACATTATCAGCATGTATTATGTCCATTTCTGGGTACCACATTTCAGAAAAGATGTGGACAAACTGGATGATGTCCTGAGGAGAAGGGGAAAAAAAAAAAAAAAAAAAAAAAAAAAAAATGATGAAAGGTCTGGAAGACGAGCTGTAAGAAAAAAGTAGGGGTGGGGAGTAGGGTGTGTGTTTGGGCAGTAGAAGAGAAGATTGAGGTAGGGGCATGGTTTTCAAGTACATACAAGTTTGTTATGGGGCAGGAGGGGAGGGAGAGGGGTGAAAACTTGTTTTCCTTAACCTTGAGAATAGGACAAGTAGTAATAGGTGTAAGTAGCAACAAGAGACATTTAGGTTGGACAACAGGAAAAACTTTTTAACTGTTACAGTAAAGTACTTGAACAAAGTGGCAAGGGAGACTGAAGAAGCTCTATCGTTTTAGGTTTTTAAGAACAGGTTCGACAAACACCTATCAGGGATGGTCGAGTTACTATGTAGTCTTTCCTTGAGTGCAGAAGACTGGACTAAATGATCTGTTGAGGTCCCTTTTAGTCCTTCATTTCTTTGTTTCTATAGCCAGAATTTAAGTACATATGGTTTGTCTCTTGACAACACAAAAGTGCATAGACATGAAAAAGTGCATGTGCTCATATGGAGATGTTGAAATTCGACTGATAGAAGAGTTTGAATGATATTCCTGCCTGAAATGGAGATTGGTAAATCATTCCTGTGGGTCATGAAATTACTACTAAAGAGCAAGCTGTTTTCCACTGGAATGCTTCTTAAGCTAGTACTAAGTGATAGGTCATATACAATAGGAGATCTAGACTTCTTTCCCTACCCTCATTCTGGTTACACATGTCAATAGAACTGTGCAAAATTTTTCAACCTGTCCATCCCTTTTTGAGTAATATATATTAGTTTCAGTGGCTCTGAACTTGTTAGTTTGTCAGTTTCACAAAGTTGTTTTAGAATTTTTATTTTACTCAAACTGCTAAATTGCTTCAGCATTTTAAAAACAAAAAGTGTTGATTTTTTTTTAGTTCAGAAATATATTTTGTTTTACAATTTCTCTTAAAAAAAAAAGCTATTTTTAAATGGTCAAAATTGAAATGAAAACACTTCATTCAGGTTTAAACAAAATGTTTAATTAAGCCCAAAATAAAATTGACTTTTTTAAATTAAAAAAATATTGCTTTCATGTCAACCTAATTTTTTTTTTTTTTTAAACTTGCCAGAGAACCAGAAAATCCATTATTTGTGGAAGTCTACATATGGACACCATGCTACAGTATATTTATAATTCATGTTGTAAGTGTACCCAGCTAAGGGAATATCATTTAAATGAATTGCCAAGTATACTACCTCATATATTTGTCCTGTTTACAATAAAGATTGTGTTTTACCTTAACTAGATTTGTGTGCATATTTTACTTTTCCTGTGCGAGATCAAGAATCAAATAACCAAACTGAAGGATTGTATTCTGCAAGGTAACAACCAGTCTGGTTCTAATCCAACAAAGCAAATAAGCACAATATACATGGACAGTCATATTCACAGCATCTGATCCAGTCATTGGATGTCTCCTAAGGCCATGCCCACAACCCAGCTATTTGCATTTTTTTTTTATCCTCCATTGCACGAACACCCTGAGCATGCATAGCCACTCCCTTTAAAAACTCGTCTCCCTCAACTTGAAATACATACACGCATTTGTGCCCACACAAGCTTTTGGAAATTCAATATCTCATTTCTCCAGCTGTAAAATAGAGGTATTCATATTTACCAGCTTTTCCAGTTGTGGTGAGAGTCTTAGTTTATGCTTGCATAACAAGTGGCAAATGTAAAATGCTAGACAAGTGATATTTATGGTATATCTACTTAACAATGCCCTTCTCAGAATGAAAAGTCTCTAGCAAGCCTATGCACCATGTAAATGCTACTTTAATATCTTAGGTAAGATTCAGGTTGCATTGGCCATGCGGTCATCTTCTGCACAGGGCATAATTTAATCCTCCAGTATGCAGACCCTGTGTTTTGCAGGTGACAATACAAGACCCCAGCTGCCTCGAGCAAATTTGTCATTTGAGAAGGTATGTTGTTGGATTCTACAGCTGTAAAGTTAAAAAAGCCATTACATGACTTGCCTCAATCTCCTATGCCAAGTCAAAGGATTGGAGAGGGATAGTGTATCCAGAGCGGATGTCTGTTTTGTAGATTGAGTTAAGTGAAGAGAGACTTTCTTAGCAAACATTAATCTCTGAAGTGCCCCAGAAGAATCTTGCCAAACTGGTTTCTCCAAGGCTCTCCAATCATCAACACGGAACTCTCCATCAACAAGAAACAGCTTGTACTCAGTAACGTCCATGAGGCACTGGAGTGTGGTCAGTAAACAGGACACCAATTGTGGTAGAGCACAGCATTGACATGTTTGGCACCATTTGTTAGAAAAGCAGCTCTCAACTGCTGTGTCGTGGTACGCAGTTGAGTGTGTTGCCCGGAGGTGATCAGAGCCGAAAGAAACTCCCTGCAACAAAACAATCCCGCCTGGGGTCTTCTTCCAGCAGCAGGTTTCTTCTGGCTGCAGGGAGCTTGCATGGCCACTGGGAGCTGTGACAGTAGCGGCTGGGCGGGGAGCCACCACTGAAGCCGTGTGCAGCAGCAAGGAGCCTCAGTGGTGGGGGGCATGGGAGGGGTCAGGGTTGCTGCTGAAACCCTGGCAATAGTGGGGAGCCTCAGTAGCAGTGGGGGGGGATTCCATGCTGGCACCAAAACACCCTGTGGAGGTGGGGAGCCTCAATAGAGGGGGTGGTGGTGGTGCTGTATCATGCATGGTTAAAGATACCACCAACTACATGGATATTGTTGAGAAGCTATTTAGAATATAGATATTTAGGGCTGCTGGTAAAGGCCTATGATTGTGATAAGTGATAAGAATATACTTAAAACAAAATCAAAATCACTAGTAGCTGTCCATGGGCTCTCACTGTGACTGTTTGAGGCCTGGCTCTTTGGCTAAGCAAAAGCAAGCAGAAGAGACAGTCATAGACCGGGAGGCATGCAGTCACAGCCACACATGCCAAACAAATTGCATTAAAATGAGGCAATGCCAGGCTGTTAAGAAAGCGATCCAGTTTAACAACTCCAGATCAAGGAAAGATCTTTTAATGTTTCAAGAGAGTTTAAAAACCAGGCAGAATGCCATCAAATAGTTGTGGCTGCAGAATCTACACTTCATATAGTCATTATGGTACCCACTTTTCCAATAATTTGTGTGATTCTTTGTTTGTCTGTTGCATAACTAACTAATCAGTTAAGGTGGGGCGTATGCCTGGTTAGAGAATTATATTAGGAATGGTTAAAGAATTATCTTGCAATATATTTTAGAAATTATCAGTTTATATACACTATAAAAACTGGGATCAAACAGGAAGTAAGGTGGGAAGAAAGAAAGTTATTGGTGTGAAGAATTGGGATTCCTGCTTGATTACCACAATAAACTCATAGTATTGCCGCATGCTGGAGTCTAGATTTATGCTTCTATCAGTGAACTGAAACTGAGGGAGGGGCCCTAAACACCAGAACTGTCCTTGGGGGGAGGGGGATGAATAGGGCAATTGCCCCAGGCCCTGTGGTTACATGGGGCCCAAGCTGTCCTGCTCCCAGCAGGGCAGTGCAGGGCCCACACCAGCCCCCCCCCCCTCCCCCCCCCCCCCCAACAGCTGCACTTCCCCCTGCTCTCCACTGCCTTGTGAGCCAACAGCAGCAGGGCAGGCCAAGAGTGCTTCCCCTGGCCTGGTCCTCCTCCCCACCCCCAGGGTGGAACATGCAGGCCCAGGGGAGGGGCAGCCTTCCCAACACCCCTGGCCAGGGCCACATGCCTTGGCCATGGCCTTGACCGGGGTCAGCTCTTGGTGGGGGCCTCGGTTCCCCGGTTGGGGCACCAGCCTTGCCAACCTGGGGTCCCAGCTGTGGCTGGGGCACTGGAAGGCAGGGCTGGGGACAGCTTCAGCTCCCCAGCCCAGGGCCGTGGCCTCAGCTCCCCACCCCACAGCCTCAGCCGCAGCCTTCGCTCCCTGCCGCCGCAGCTCCGGCTCCCTGCCCCCTGCGGCCCCAGCTCCCTGCCGCCAAGTGGGTGGCCTCAGCTTCCCGGCCTGGGGCTGTGGCTCCTGGCCTTGGCTTCCGGGGCTGGCTCCCTGGGGTGCATGGGTGTCCATGGGGGGGGCGGAGCAGGCCAGGCTGCCGCACTCCCCACCAGCATGGGGGGCAGGGCCCCACCCTGGCCGATTGGCCCTGGGCCCCACTCCCCCCAAGGGACAGCCCTGCTAAACAGCATCGTTTCCCTGATCTTGCCTTACTGCATGCAATAAGGATTTGTGCACGACTAGGGCTTTCACACTGGGGAGAACTCCACCCTGAAAATAGTGTGGTTACTTAAACTTATTGTAAAGATATACATGGGATTTAAGTAGCATATTGGACTAGATGACCTCATGAGGTTGCTTCCAGCCCTATGATTCTATATACCTTATTCTGGCCTCTGCTCAACTATAAGCAAGTTAAAATGATCTCATTCAATCACTTGTTCTAAGTTTGTTTTTTCCCCTTTGCATTCCTTTTTCTACTTTTCCACTGACTCAGAAAGGAATCAGAAAAGTTATTTAAAAACTTTACTGCCAGATAGATCTCAATTATCCTTGATTAAGCTTTGGTAGAATTTCAGAATTTTCTTTAAGCAGTTTTGCAGGCATAGTAGGACATACAAATGAGGTATTTTTGTTTTAAACTGCACAGGTGTTTTATTCTGCTATCTGTTTTTCTGCTCCCTTTTTTTCCCTTGGAGTTGAGAGGTACAGACCTGACTGATTCCTGTCAGAGTTAGATTGTGGGAGGCCCATCTGTGACTAGAAGTCAGGCATCAGAGCTGGGGATCGATCCAGGGTCAGGAATTGTAGAATCATAGGGCTGGAAGGGACCTCATGAGGTCATCTAGTCCAACCCCCTGCTAAAAGCAGGACCATTCCCATGAAATCATCCTAGCCAGGGTTTTGTCTCACCAGACCTTAAATATCTCCAAAGAGAGATTCCACCACCTCCCTAGGCAATCCATTCCAATGCTTCACCACCCTCCTCGTGAGAAAGTTTTTCCTAATATCCAACCTTGACCTCCCCATCTGTCACTTGAAACAATTGCTCCTTGTTCTGTCCTCTCACTACTGGGAACAGCCTAGCTCCCTCTTCTTTGGAGCACTCCTTCAAGTAGTTGAAGGTTGCTATCAAATCCCCCCTCAGTTTCTCTTCTGTAGACTAAATAAGCCTAATTCCTTCAGTCTCTCCTTGTAAGCCATGTGCTCCAGCCCCCTAGTCATTTTTGTTGCCCTCCGCTGGAGTCTTTCTAATTTGTCCACATCCTGTCTGTAGTGGGGAGCCCAAAACTGGACACAGTATTCCAGATGTGGCCTCACCAGTGCCGAATAGAGGGGAATAATCACATCCCTTGATCTGCTGGCAACACGCCTACTGATGCAGCCCAATATTCCATTGGCCTTTTTGGCAACAAGAGTACACTGTTGGCGCATATCAAGCTTCCCATCCACCATAACACTCAAGTCCCTTTCTACAATGCCGCTACTTAGCCGATCAGTCCCCAGCCTGTAGCAGTGCATAGGATTTTTTCTGTCCTAAGTGCAGTACTTTGTACTTGTCCTTGTTGAACCTCATGAGGTTTCTTTTAGCCCAGTGTTCCAATTTGTCTAAGTCTTCCTGGATCCTGTCCCTGTTCTCCAGCATGTCAACCATCCCCACCAGCTTGATGCCATCTGTGAACTTACTAAGCATGCAATCTATCCCATCAGAGAGATCATTAATGAAGATGTTGAACAGAACTGGCCCCAAGACCAACCTCTGAGGCACTCCACTCATTACTGGTTGCCAACTAGACATTAAGCCATTGATTCCTACCCGCTGATCTGGCCAGTTTTCTATCCACCTTACAGTCCAACCCATACTTCCTTAACTTGCCAATGAGAATGCTGTGGGAAACCATATCAAAAGCCTTGCTAGGTCGAGGTATATCACATTAACGACTATTCCCGCATTCGTCTCATCATAGAAGGCAATCAGGTTGGTCAGGCATGATTTGCCCTTGGTGAACCCATGCTGACTGTTCCTGA
This sequence comes from Pelusios castaneus, assembly GCA_007922175.1. Taxonomy (NCBI): domain Eukaryota; kingdom Metazoa; phylum Chordata; order Testudines; family Pelomedusidae; genus Pelusios; species Pelusios castaneus. The sequence continues at coordinate 431,119 of ML686001.1, read as the reverse complement.
TCACCTCTAATTTTCCTCCAAGTGTTTCAGGATGGATTCTTTGAGGACCTGCTGCATGATTTTTCCGGGGATTGAGGTGAGGCTGACGGGTCTGTAGTTCCTCGGGTCCTCCTTCTTCCCTTCCTTGAAGATAGGTACTATATTTGCCTTTTTCCAATCCTCCAGGACCTCCCTTATTTGCTACCAGTTTTCAAAGATAGTGGCCAGGAGTCAGAAAAGGGAAACAAAATGGAGTCAGAAACCAGGTATCAGAGCAAGGAGATAGAGCTAGGACCAGGAAACAGAGTTCAGAAGCACTGCAAAGAAGAGTCTGTAGCAATAGATAGCTGGAGTTCCACCTAGTTGCATAGAAGATTCCCCTCACTTCAGTTGTATGGCCAAGTCCATCAGGAACATCCTGGAAGTCAGATTCTCCTTGAAAAGCACATCCTGTAGTGTGTACACCTCTAAGCTCATGACTTGCAGAGTGTTTTCATTGACAGAATAGAAGTGTTTGTTCCCTGGGAATGCTGTAGACCAGTGGCTCTCCACCCATGGCCTGCTTATGGTCCAGTCAGTACAGTGCTGCAGTCCATGTGGCATTCTCAGGGCTATGCAAGTACTGTATATATTGTGCAGATGTGACCCACATAAGAGAGGTGCATATGTGACACAAATGTTAACAGGTTGAAAACCACTGCTATGGACACATTCTTGATCTGTGACTCCTTACCTTTCATGAGCTACTGGTCATGGTTTGAGCGAACTAAATGGTAGTAGTTCAATGAGTCTGTAGTATTCTTGGACGCTACCATCCAGTGCTCTAGAGTGCAAGCCTTAATTTAAAAAAGTTTTTAGCCCTTCTACTTGTGAAAGCCCCTATCAAAGTGTGAACAAGCCATAAAAAACAAACCAAGCTAAGCTGCTTGGAACAATAACTCTAAAGGTGTAAACACTAAGAAAGCCTGAAGCCTAAGGAGATGATTAAAATATGAGTTCATGTATTGCTAAATATTTCCATGATGATCAAAGTAACCAAGAAAGAAGAGATAAGCTGCTCCTGTCACTGCATGCAAAAGCAATAAGAGGAAGAAAGCGCTTACGAAAATGTGCACAAACAGCTGTGAATAATAGCTTTTATTAGTGTCTTGTTTAGGTGTTGCAAGCAGGTGGATTATGGCAGAGTACAGAGGAGCAAGTGGAGTAGAGGAGAGGTTTTGCAAAGGCGGAAGGTCAATGGGAGATGCTTTTGACAATCCTATTAGGTGCCTATAGGCTTATAAAATCTGGCCCTTAATATACTTTGCTACTGACAGCATTAAATGTGTTCAAGATTTCTTATCAACAATAAAACATTCAGAATGATACAATGACCTGCAGCAAATACCTGTTAACCTATGAGATTACAGAAGGAACACATTCATTAAAAAAGAGCCATGCAATATTGAGTAATGTTCAAGAAGGATTAGTTACATTATAATGCCAAATATTCAGTGACTAAATGCTACTGTGAATTAGATTCAGAGACCAACACAAGATACAACCATAGACTCAGACTAAACTGTCAGAAGGGATCATTATTTATGATCATCTAGCCTTGATCTCCTACAAAACACAGGCAAGTGCGTCTCATACCATCACATCTGTACCACAGAAACATTTACTTAATTATCAGATCCTCCAGCACCGATCATGTAGTTAAAGAAAAAAGTCCAAAGTACAGTCAAGTACTGAAGCCAGTTTCTGACTCTAGCCTGAGCCACTTCTAAGCAGCCTCCAAAATGAGGTGCCGCTACAGTGGGGAAAAAGGCATTGTGTTGCCCCTCTGCACAGGGGGGAATTTCACGCTAAAGTACAACCTTACAAGTTACTGAAAGCATCCTGCAAGTACACCCAAATCCCACTCAAAGCTAAGGGAGCTAGAGTACTCCCTATTAGCTTACGAGTCACAGATTCCGATCAGACACGTCACATGCTCTTCTAGTAGGCAATGTCCATCCTAGAGTATCTTAGGGGCCAAAAGGAGTCAAGACATTTTAAGGCTTATTTTATAATGAGTTCCTGGTCTCATCCTTGCAAGTACCACTATCATCACTGGGTATAGTAGCTGTTATCTTAGGCATCCTACCATGTGAACTGAAGGAGGAATTCAGTTATTTTATGGATTAAAAAAATATCAATATGAGAACACGTAGCAAGATGGGGTCAAAAAAGAGCATACAACCTGATTTTCCTCTCTCATAACACAGCACATGCAGAAAAGCATCTTCATAGTTAATGTCGTTATACCAGCATCAGGAAGAGGCAAATTTTTCCAAGTCACAGTGGGACCCATTGACAATAGATTTGATCCTGTAACATTAATATGTCTGAAATGAACATCTTACTGCTGTGTTTCACAACCCAGATGCTGCAGCATTACACAGATATATACAAGCAATAGAGTATAGGTGCTCAGAACTGACTAGTGATTCTGGGTACCTTAATTTTTTGTTGCCCAACTTGCAATAACTTAAGAGGGCCTGATTTCCAGAAAAAGGGATGACTGCTTTGGGAAAATATCCCATTGGGGTGATTTTACTAGGCACACAAAAGTGAGACACTCAGAATTAGTGATTTTTTTTTTTTTTTAAATGTTGGCCAAATACAACTAGAAACCGACTTCAGTGAAGCAAGAGAGATGGACAGGGAGCAAAAATTGGACTGGTTTTGTGCATCACTTTTATAGTTCAGTCACTCTTTGACATGACTTTTCCCTCCGCCGAGAGTGATTCCTGGATAAAGTTCTTTCCAGCTGAGAGCAAGGAGAAATGGGTCTGGTCTACTTTGCATATCTCCTTCTGGTTGCCTACCTTCTACTACAGCACTCTCTTCAGTAACCTGAGCCAGAGGGAAACCTCTTTCCTCGACTTAGGGCTTCTCCTCCTGCAGGGGTGGTCTTCCATCATCGGCTTCCTGATCAGCTGAGTGGGTCTTCACAGGCTCAATCAGGGAGATTGATCACTGTCAGTGAAGACAAGCCCATGGAGTCTGATGAGAAGGAGGTGCTCTTTTTTTCCCACCTGTGTAGCTGAAAGGCAAATTTTCTTTGTGTTCTTTCTTCCCCCTTTTGCTGTTTGAGGAATCTGTTTTCTACTTGTATGCAAAATGAGGTAAACACACCTCCCTTTAAAAAAAAAAAAAAAAAAAAAAAAATAGAACTAGTCAAGCAAGCCTATCTAATTGAGGTGGAGTTTGAAAACGTGCTTTTATCATCATCATCATCACAGGCATAAAAAGATTTCATAACTTACACAGGTTGCTAAATACATTTCACTTTATTAGTAGTTTTGAAATTATACTTCAAGGCATATTTTGTTCAAATGTTACAACAATAGCGTTTACTGTGCGAATACAGGGGTGCATTCAGTCACAAGCAGACCATCTTTTCCCATTGGGCTCTTTCTACTGATATCAATAGGATACTGTATATCCCGCTTGTGGGTTCTCTAGCCCTGAGTAGGACAGGTCTGTAATATATAGCCCCACACCTCAGGCAGTGGGGGGCAAAAGCAGTTTCTGGTCCTGGGTAGGGCTAGGTAACAATGAAGGCCTGGCCCTTAGTCAGGGCAAAGCAGGTGAGATAGTTGTCTTGGGATACCAGACAGAAAGTAAGGGGGAGGAGGTAGACATAGGCCCACCCAACTCCACTGCATCCCAGCCAAGGGCCTGGGGTCTCCCACCACTGAGGAAGTGGGGCTCCAGCCAAAACATGCTATGGCTACATGCCCCAATGAAGCCAGCCGGTGGTCCAGCTTCCCTGGGCTTCTTCCTCCTCCTCGTCTTCCCTTGGTGTACCTGGTTTTCCGAGTCCTCCCGGCTCCTCAGGATACTTTGCCGGGGGAGGTTCCAGAAGCCCTTGTCCTCATCAACTGGAGACAAGCTCAGCACCTCCTCTGGGTCATCAGTGGATGGCAACTCTTCCAGGTCTCAAGGACTAGATGGCTCCTCTGGAGTGCAGTCCATGGGACTCCAGGCCTTCAACAGCCCCAACAGTTTCTCTCTGGGCTGTCGGCCAGGCTCTGTTTTCAGGATGCAGGGAGAGATGTCCTTCCCCCTTGACCACTGCCTCCCAACTGAGCTGAGTGGCCATCCTGTTATATTTTCCCTTCCTGCCCCGCCTTTCTGCTTCCAGTCAGGTGGGTGTGGACTTTCTGGTTCTATCTCCCATTAGGGGGTTAGCCCTCTCTCGGTCAGTCCCCAAGAGGCCACACCTCCTGATCCTTACAGATATACAGTAGCAACTGAGGGCCAACCTCTGGTACAGTTCAGTGTTCACTTCTAAAGGAACCCATTATCTCAAAACATATTCAGGTCACCATTTTAAGTGATCAGTATAGCTCGTTCACCATAGTTACTGAACATTACAGGACACTGGTTACACTTTATAGTTTGATAGGCACAATACTGAGAAACAAGGTGAAAGGTACAAAGAAATAGTTTTATTAAGATATAGACAAGAAGGAAAATAAATAGAGAAGCACTAAGGCTTATGCTTTTTTAGCAGACAGGAACTTTAGTTAAATGACTGCAGGCACAGAGCATGGGGAGCAAAGACTTGTGCCGGAGAACATAGCAGTTGCTTTAAATGACGATTTTTTAAAATTCTTCCGTTGGGCCTGACACTGAATCCTCAAACTCCATATTTCCTCAGCTCTGGTGTGAGTGAGCACTGTTCTCTCCACTTCATTGTATCTCTCTACTAGGTCAACAAAAACCCAGAATCTCTCCTGTTCATGGTCTAGCCATTTCGCCATCTCTTGCCAAATTACAAATATGTAATCTGTGGTATCTAGTTCTTTCCTAAAGCTGAACTGTTCTTACTTGAGGAGTGATTACACCATTCCCCTAATCCTAGCATCCAAGGTATGTTCCAGAATCTTCATTCCATGTGATAGCAGCTTTATCCCTCAAAAGATTCCACATTTATGGGTACCTCTCTTTTTATGTCCTGGGACCAAGATAGACTTTCATCTGTCTTTGGGAATTCTCTTATCTTGCAATATAGCTTTAGCCACTCTGCCAATCCATTTTAGGTCTCTCTTGCCCAAGACTTTCACCAAGTCCAACATCACTCTATCAGGCTCTGCTGCCTTACTGCTCTTAGAATCATAGAATCTGGAAGAGACCACAAGAGGTCATCAAGTCCAGTCCCCTGCAACCCTCTTAAAACCATCCGTGGCAGGTGCTTGTCTAACCTCATCTTAAGCTTCCAATGATGTAGATTTCACAACTTCACTAGGCAACTTTTGCCAGTGGTTTATCACCCAGACAGTTAGGAATTTTTTCCTAATGTCCAACCTAAACCTCCCTTGTCATAATTTAAGACCATTGCTTCTTGTCCTATCATCAGCAGTTTAGTAGAACAATTTCTCTCCCTCTTCCTCGTGACAACCTAAAAGGTTCTTGAAAACTGTCATCATGTACCCTCTCAATCTCCTCTTTTCCAAACTAAACCCAGCTCTTTCAATCTTCCCTCATAAGTCAAGTGTTCCAGACCTTTAATCATTCCCATCTTCAAAGCATCTGACAAAGTGGGATTTTCTCTCATGAAAGTTAAAGACTAACAGATTTATTTATTGCATGAAAAGTGCCACAGGACTGTTTTTCTACAATAGACTAACATGGCTACCCTTTTGGAACTTAATCATTCGTGTTACTCTTCTCTGGACTTTCTCCAATTTGTCCAGACCTTTCCTGAAATGAGGTGCCCAGAACTGGACAATACTCCAGCTGAAGCCTAGTCAAGATGGAGTAGAGCAGCAAAATTACTTATTTTATCCTTCATTTCCTGGACTGTGTTTCTCACCTCCTCCTCCTCTGTTAAGCACCATATTAGGATCAGATGTTAGCAACTACACCCTAAAAGGGTTTGCTTTATTTGCGAAATTCTGAAAATAATTTTATTACCTCTCCTTCTCCCCAATCATTTATAAACAGCATTACAATATAATCCTTTGTCTCTGTCTTAATTTTGAAATGCCACCAATCTTTTTACCAGCCAAATTTGAGTTGTTTACAGGCTTGGTAGCATACGAATTGAGGACTGTCACTGCTGGCTTGGCATCTTGCTTTCATTCCTTTGCTTTTCCATACAGTGGATTCATTTATTTTATCTTTACACAGCATTTTCTAGTTTTGGACAATCCTTTCTTTCCCTTGGTTTTCCACATCTGCATCAACTAACTTCTTCCAGCACTATAATCTATGTTTTTTGGAGGTGGTTCCATTTCTCTTCAGCCCATGTCAAATCTGTTTCCAGACACCTATCCAGTACTGCTTGCACAAACTTCTTTAATATACTTCCTGATAAGATCAAAGTGTGGGAAATTGTTTTTCAGCTTAGTTAACCCATTGCCCACCACTCTGCAGAAATCTTTGCCACATGCTGTTTGTGTTACAGTCCTACCATTTCTCTTGGTATCACTTTGCAGTCCATAATTTCCCTTCACGGAGATTGCCTCACCAGTATCACATCAATCTGACTTTCTACCACTAACGTAGATAACCAAATGACTTCCCCCTCTTGGAACCATATTGGCTGTTTTCAGATGGTTCGCTATACACCACATATCAAGCAGCACTCTTTCCTTCTTTCATAGTACCTAAACATTTCATGCACTCTTCTTTTGCATAATCAGATCACCCTACATCAACAGCACTTCCTCAGAGGCTATTCCATCCACTAGTGCCTGCAAGTCTTGACTGAAACTCTCCTTCTCTGTTGACATGCTTACACTGACATCACAAACATGACATTCTTTAACTAGGACTCATACAGCCATCAGTCTGTTACTTACTCTACTAACTTTAAACACTCTCTTGCTCAGCTCACTTCGACTCTATTGTGCCCCCTTTTGAGATCCATGTAGAAGAATTTGCAACCTAACCCTGTCTATCATGTTTCCTGTAGACAAACATCACCTTCCTATCACATCAGATACTTCTATACATTTACCCATCAAACTAGATACATGCAGTGCTGGTACTTTTCTGATAAGCAATTTATCTCAATTAATCCAACTGAGAATAGTGAATAAAATATAGATTCACCAGATGAAGAAAAAGTAAGTATATTAAACCTGCTTCCAGCTCAGTAGTCATTACTGTTGCATGAGAGAAGCAAACTTTAATAGCTATACAATTGAATGCTGATGGTGTTTACTTTTAAGCTCAGCACATTTCTTTGCATAGATACAATTTACATTTGATTATTCAACTGTCTGGGAATGATTGTTTTGCATCCTTGGTGATGAAGTTGTGTGCGCACACGTTGGTACTGCTGGCACTCTAGCAGTGGGGCCGGGAGGGTTGGCAGCAAACAGGACTTTCATCTTCTGTTTAGGATTTCTGCCCTTTTTGTTTAAATAAAAACCACCATGTAGCTAAAGCTTTCATGAGATGTTCCCCTGCTCTCCACGAAGAAACTAAGTTGCCATATGTCATGTATTAAGATTAAATGATGATCAATAGACACAACAGGCTTCAGAATTTCCTGATTGAGCTTTATTCAGCATGTCTGGTAAAGACTGCCAGCAGACACACAGGTTTACCTGAGCACTTAACCCTCTCATTTATCACTATGGCAACCCCCAATAACCTGAGACACCACACCATAAAATTAAGTTTTCTGATGCTTTGTTAAATCTTTAATTTACTGAAAATCATGCTTGTCTTAACCAAAGAGCTCAGACATTTGTTATTAGAGACTAAGACCTCTGAGTGTTGCCATTTCTCCTCTAAGAGGATCTCAAGAACCTGAATCAGCCCCAAATGATAACCTGGGACATATGAATTCAACTAACAGTATAGCTCCTATCCTGATCACAGCTTTCACTATGGATCCTTTCTCTCCTCTCTTCTCATACTTCCTGCCAATCACCAGCAAGATCTTAGTAATAATGCAAGAGAAGAAATTATAAAAATAGAACCTTGGGTTTATTGGTTCTTTTGTTCTTTCTTTCTAATAGCTAGCTGAAAGACCATTTTCCTCCTTTTTTCTTATTCTCAGTCATAATATTTAAGATCATCAGGGATGTTTTTGTTAGTAGGCATTCAGTCTGAACATGTAGCTGCAATATTCTTACTGATATGCTTCTCAGCTCTGGAATTCATTGTCCTTGATGGATCAAGAAAACAAATGCTGAAGTTGTTGATTTGTGTCCTCCAAAGCCATGGCTATGAGTCCCTTTGAATTAGGAGAAGTGGGAATGTAAAGGAACTGCTATTTCTTTTATTTTGTGTTTTGTTTTTTAAAGTAAGGCCAAAAATTTTATATTAGGTTGCCTTAAGTTGGTTACCCAGGTCTGTACTCCAGCAACTAAACAAGTGAGGTTATTTTCAAAGGAACTGAACATATGACTACAGTGAATGTTATACTTAGAAAATGAAAACAAACAGGATCTTATTCAGGGAGATAAGGCAATGCACCACATTTATTGTGAAGAGAGAGATTAAAATTTCAAGAGGCAAAGACATTAGTTCTAAAAGCACAAGAATGGATTTAAAGAGACAGAGGAATTTCCTTTTCAAATGCAGCCACACCTACATACATATAAAGGCAATGAGTTCTACAGATGTTATAATTACCAGCCTTGGCGCTCATGGTCATGCACTGGCCAGGTGGCTAAGATATGAGGATGGGGGAGAAGTGTTCCATTGGTGAGCCCAATGCTCCTGGAATATGGTTTGTAAAACCAAACCCAGAGTTTCCATCTTGCTGTACCTTTCTTATAGGACTCCATTCCCATTTCAGTCTACGAGTTCTGCTTGGTCATGTTGCTTCTCTTTGATGTGATTGTTGTTAACCAGTAAAGATTGTAGCAAACATCTTTGTTGTCCTTCCATCTTCAGGTATTAATTTTATTTGAGCTCTTTAGCCATTTAGATTGCAAAACTTTAAGTTTCCCCCTTTTGATTTGCAATAGTCCCAGATCTGTTTGTGTGTAAGATAATGAAGTGACAGAGCAGGCTCCAGCCTCTTACAAACAATCTCATTCTTTCAAACCTTTACTTAACTTATAGGTGAAAAGCACATATGTTCCTTTACAATTAAAAATGTCTTCCTTTCTTTAACAATTTACCACAGATGACTACATGGAATATTCAATTATTTGATTAAGTGAAAATACAAAGAATTACAAAGTCTCAGTGGGGTCTTCAGGGAGTGTTACATAACTGGATTATGTAGGTCACTGTCACATGGCTATCTGATGCTTGATTACAGGATTTAAAATCAAACATCTTTTTAATGCCACTGGTTTATGGACTACATGAATGCTCCCTGAAAGTCATGCCCTTATGAGGTGTCTAAACATGGATTTAGGTGCCTTACCAAGAATACCTCGTTTAAAATGTAACCACAAGTCCTTTTTGATTATAAACAAAAACAAGCAGCCCTATATAGCCATGAAACCTAATTTCCTCTGGAGAAAGATGGCTAGTATCTTTTGTCCTCAGTCAGTCACTTGCATAGGATGGGTTCTTTTCTTTCCTTCATCCATAGCATGGTAAGTGTGCGAGAGAGAAACAAGGCAAAACAAAGGACAGAAGTGGAGGCAATCCAAGCAGGAGAAGATAGATAAATGAGGAAAAGTAGGTGAGAGCAAGGGAAAGAACATGTCATCTCACCCAGCTATAAAGCATTTCACTGGTTAATCCAAGCAGTGGGTCTCATATCCCTCTCAAACAAGGAGTATGGTGGCACTTTTAAAGATTAACAAAATGTATTTGTCACATGAGCTTTCATGGAAGAAAATCCCACTTGGAACCCCATCTTCAAGCATCTGACAAAGTGGGATTTTCTCCTGAGAAAGCACATGCACTAAATAAATTCATTAATCTTTAAAAGTGCCAACAGACTCCTTATTTGTTTTGCTGAACTAGACTAACACAGCTACCCCTTTGGAAATAGTCCTCTCAGTATCCATAGGTCCCATACAGGTTCCCCCCCCAGGTTTACACAGAGTTATGCACAGTACATACAAACGTCTCCAGGAAAAAACCTTCTCAGGCTTCCTGCCTCATTCTCCTCAGCCCTGCAGTGTGATGCTGTGTTATATCTCAGTGCTACTCCCCTAAAGCAGTGTTTCTCAACCACTGTATCAGGACATATTATTGTGTCACCACACAGCGGTATGTCTCAGAGCCGGCTGGAGTAAGCCTGTGGTTGGTGGGCTGATGTGTCCTGTAGGCTTGCAATACACTACCAAGCATATTGTGATCCACAACAGTTTGAGAACCACTGCCCTAAAGGATGCGTTTGCCAGCTAAGCAGGCAGACACATTTACAATCACTCTGGGGTCCAAAAAAGGAGATGTAGATCAGTTTCTTTCATTGACAGGGGAAAAGATCGCCTTACCTAATTGGTGTCCCTGCTCTAGGAGTCTACTACAATATAACTTTAAAAATGAACCATTGAATCCCCTTCGTAGGAGTCCACAATGACATTGTAGGACAAAGTCAATCCTTATTCAGACAACAGGAATTTCTCTGAGAAGTCACATAATAAAAGCTGAGCAAGGACTTGAACTGGAATATAGTATGTAAACAACCATGCCTCAGTTTCCCAGCTATAATAGGGAAAGTCAGACTCTCTCCCTCATCCTTTATCTATCTTGTATTTTAGACTGTTAGCTCTAAGGCAGGGATTGGCTTTAAGAACAGTCATGTTGGGTCGGACCATTGGTCCATCTAACTCAGTATCCTGTCTACCAATAGTGACCAGTGCCATTTGAAACCTCCTGCCTATTAATTTCATTTGGTGAAGCTTAGTTCTTGTCTTATGAAAAGGAGTAAACACTCCTCATTCACTTTTTCCATACATCTGTCAGATCCTCCCTTAGTTGTCGCGTTTCCAAGCTGACCAGTTCGTCTTTTTAGTCTTGCATCATACTAAAGCTATTCTATACCCCTAATCATTTGTTGCCCCCCCCATCCTTTTTTACGAGATGGGGTTACCAGATATCCACATAGTATCAAGATGTGGGCATACCTTCGATTTATAAAGAGGCAGTATATTTATGTCTTATCTACCTTTTTCCTAGTGATTCACAACATTGAGTTAGCTTTGCTGACTGCCAGTGCACATTGAGTGAGAGCTCTTTACAATGACTCAAAGATCTTTTTCTTGAGCAGTAACAGATAATTTAGACTCCCTCATTTTATATATTTAGTTCAGATCATCTTTTCCAATGTGCATATCTTTGCATTTATCAATATTGAATTTCATCTATTTTGTTGTCCACTCACCCAGTTTTGTAAGATTCCTTTGTAACTAGGGTCGTCCCTTGGGGGAGCGGGGCCCAGAGCCAATTGGCCTGGGGGGGTCCTGCCCCCCCCAAGCTGGAGACAAGTGGAGGGGGCCTGCTCCATCCCCAGGGACCTCGGCTGCCCCCCTGGGGACCCAGAGATGCTGCTGCTGGTGGGAGCCAGCCCCAGCTGCAGCATGGGACCCGAGACTGCCCGCTGGTGGGAGCCAGCCCTGGGCCTGGCCGTGCATGGCCCAGGCAGCAGGAGCCAGAAGTGGGGGTGAGGGGAGCTGGCCCAGAGGCTGGGCTCAACTCTCCTGCTCCACTCGTGGGATGTCTGCTCCACCTTGGGGGTGGGGCTGGCTGGCCCAGAGGCCAGGCTCTGCCCTCCTGCCCTGCCCCTTGCCTTCGGCCAGAGGGGGAAGGCAGCGGGGCCAAGGGAGTGGACTGCACAGTCGGCAGTGGGGGGGCCTGCAAAACCATGGGGCTAGAGGCTATCACCCCACTCGGCCCCCTAAAGGATGTCCCTGTTTGTAACTCTTCTCAGTCTGCTTTGCTCTTAACCATCTTCAATAGTTTTATATCATCTGAAAATTTTGCCATCTCACTGTTTACCCCCTTTTCCAGGTCCTTTATGAATATGTTGAGAAATTCTGACCCCAGCACAGATCCCTGGGGAAGACAGCTATTCAGCGTTCTCCAGTCTGAACACTGACCATTTACTCCTACCCTTTCTTTTCTGTCCTTTAACCAGTTACTTATCCAGCAGAGGACCTTCCCTCTTATCCCATGACCACTTAATTTGCTAAGAGCCTTTGGTGAGGGACCTTGCCGAAGGCTTTCTAAATTCTAAGTACACTCTATGCGCTTGTCCACATACTCGTTTACCCCCTCAAAGAATTCCAATAGATCGATGAGGCATTATTTCTCTTTATAGAAGAGATTCTGACTCTTCCCCAACAAATTGTATTCATCTATGTGTCTGATAATTCTGTTCTTTACTATAGTTTCAACCAACTTGCCAGGTACTGAAGTTGGGCTTACCAGCCCGTAATTGCTGGGATTACCTCTGGAGCCTTTTTTTTTTTTTTTAAATGGCAACACATTAGCTATTCTGCAGCCATCTGATACAGAAGCAGATTTTGAATGATAAGTTACATACCACAGTTATTAGTTCTACAATTTTACATTTCCGTTCCTTCAGAAGTCTTGGGTGGATAAGTCATGGTGACTTATCAATTGGTTGCAAAACCTTTTATAATAGAACCTCTGTCTGGGACAGTTGCTCAGATTTGCCACCTAGAAAGACTAGCTCAGGTTTGAGAATCTCCCTCATATCCTCAGCCTGAAGACCAATTAAAATAATTCATTTAATTTCTCGGCAATAGTCTTATCTTCCTGGAGTGCTCTTTTAGCATCTCAATCATCCTATGGCTCTGCTGGGTTGTTTGCTTTCACCATGTTTGTACAATGGAATGGGACTTTAATCTAAGCAGAGGCTAATGTAGAGCAGATAATATAAACGTTCACCGATTACATCAAACATTTCCTAACTGTAAGTGGGGCACTAAACAAATTCCATAATGGGCAACAAAGTGAACTGATAACTGACAAGTGTTACCTTCAAGCAACTGTAGCAGAGAAACAGCTTGGCATACTTGCCCCCCCCCCACCAAATTTCAGTGTTAAGCAAAGGACAAGAAAACACCATCTTTGAGGTTTAGACCCAGCTGTCCTGCAGTCAAGGAAGGCAGCTGCTGATAGCTCACAACAGACTGAGAAGGAAAGAACAGTGATGACTGAAATGAGAACCCGCAACAACACAAAACGAGCTTAGAGACAAACAAGGCTCCTTAAACTGCTAAAACCATCAGGGGGATCAATCAGGCAGCATGTGGATACACAGTGATGAGACTGAGGAAAAGAAAGGGAAAAGAACAGCCAATGTACCATTCTCTACCTCTATATTTCCTCTCCCCCCACCCCAAATAAGTTATTTTGCCACCTTCTCTATTTGCTCATTCTCTGCCCTCAAGAACTCTTCTCTTTCCTCTATCCCCAGTCTTTCCCTTGTTTTCAGTAAGTAA
>ML686001.1:404143-417664 GCA_007922175.1 Pelusios castaneus | reverse complement strand
CATGCTTCTCGAAGAACTGACCTGGCCTCCGTCCCCTTCCTTCCTCTCTCCCGGCAAGTGGGAGTGAGTCTGCTGCCTCCCAGTCAGGACCAAGCTGTGGGGCTGCTGATCCAGGATGGGTAAGTGCAGCGGGCATTTGCACCCCTTGGCAGGTTCAGACCCCCCCTTCCTGGAACAGCTGGAGGGTGGTCCTGGGACCCCCTCCTTCCCCATGTAGGGGAAGGGGACTGCAAGGCATGGAAGGCAAGGACACCTGGTAGGGCACAAATGTGGGCTTGGTCCCTTGTGCCCGACACCCTCGCTACACTACTGGGTAAGCATCAGGCTTAGCCAGGCTAAGACTATATTGTGCAACACTGCTCTAAGTCTCACCAGAGAGGCAGCTAAAAGCATTGGCCCACAGAGACATCACTTTGCCAAGTCTTGGTGTGGCTGAGAAGACCATATACTGTACTTGTATTTTTCTCGTGTGAGGTTGCAAGTGAAAGTCAAAACCAGAGACAAGCTTTATTTTCTATCTTTACTTTTCTTGTCTTTCCCCTTTTGTGTGTGCTTGTCTTTTATTTTCTAGAACACAGGATTGATAATTGTTAATAAAAAAGAGCAACTATAGCTCCAACCCATCTTAACTAAATGTCTTCTCTTTCCTCCCCGAAGTACAATTATCAGCTTTAATATCTTCTAAGAGACTCAGACTTTAAAGGTCAGAAGGGACCAATATGATCATCTAATCTGACCTCCTGCACAATGCAGGCCACAGAACCTCTCCCATCCACTCCCTTAAAAAACAACATCTAACCTATGAGTGAGTTATTAAAGTCCTCAAATCATGAGGACTTTTGGATGAGGAATGGGGGCAAGAGAAAGGGAGTAATTCTAAAAGTTCTCCAGGTACATTTTAGCCATATCCCATGTTTCCTTTCGCTGTAAGCTTAACCTAAATTACATGGTCACATTAACAACTTTGATTCTATGGGCCATATATTCTATCTGAAAAGAATACAATAATGCTCATTGCATTCAAAAACCAGGATTTCACTTTGACTGTCCATTCAGAGCATATAGCATTATCTCCATCTTTTCTTCATTCCTGCTTCCTACCTCTGGATCAAGTCATCTACAAATGAAGCTGTGAAACAAAGGATTGAGACACAGCCAGATACCAGACGTACACTAAAGGAACTGTACATGTCAGCAAACTTCACGATTCTGATATATGTGGACTTTAACATCATTTGTATGCATCTGATTGTTTGACCATTTAACATCTTTCCTTGTTTATTTCTTTTTAATTTTAATCTTTTATTTTAGTAACTAAAGGATTGGCTGACAGCATGGTATTTTGGGTAAGATCCAAACTTTCATTGATCTGGCAACATGGCTGACCTCATTAGGAGAGCATTTTGGTAATAGGAAGATAGTTTAATTAATGTCTCTTTATTGGACCCAGAGACCAAAATGCAGAAAAGGGAGCTGTATTTTTTTTATTGTAGCTTCTTGACAGCCAATGTGGGAAATCAGGGCCATTGTCTGACTGGTCAGGGAAATCTAGCTTCAGTGTTAGCCACCAGTTCTGGGATAATCTGCACTATTTTTGCAGCCTGCTCTGACTTTGTGCAGAGGGTAGCCCACCTAAAAATGCCAGATGGGTGACACCACAATTTCAATGCCCTTAACTCAAACAGATTGCAAGCTTAAAATGGCAAAAAGTATGTCCAAATTAAGGTCAGATGACAGTTAACCCTCAACATAGTGCCAAAACGCATAAGCTAACTGACAGAACTAGAGTGAGGTTAGTAGTAGAATTTACTGCTTCAGGAATAGACTATCAGTGCTTTACAAGTATAGAAAAAGAGCGACCCTTGCTCAGGAACCAGACAAGGATGGAGACCATAGTTAAGGCAGAGGTAATAGCAGTTCACACATTCCGCTTTAATTGCATTCACGTTGTCTCAGTTCCCTTTTCCTATTGATGGAAATATTGTATTTAGAGATTTAGTAAGTTCTCTTCTTCTCCTCATTCTTTATAACCAGTAGTATGGTTAGTGGCAAAGGGTAGGAATTGTTTTGTTTCTTGGGAGAAGACAGCTGCTGTGAAGGAACTGCACTCCTTAAACAGATCTTTACATAATGGTGAATGATTTTTTCACTATACGAGATAATAGCCATGCAATCTTAAATGGTCTTTAGAGTTATACCATCCCACTAAATCCTTTGTAGTCAAAAATCACAATCATGTTACCAAGCCCTGTGTAGTATGAAGTATTTGTTTCTCATATACAGCAATGACATTCTATTTGTACAAAAAAGGAAAGACTTTACCTTACTATGGAGGTGTATCGATAGAGGGATAGATAGATAGAGGGATAGATCCAGATTTTTTGTTTGTCTGTTTTAAAGAAACACCTTTCCCCAGGCTTGGATCCAGGGTTTGCTTAAGCCTGTTGTATCAAAAAAAATCCATTCACAAAGATCAGATCTATATGTGAAATGACAGTGTTCAGGAAGCTTGGATTCAACCTTTTGGTTCACGCCTGTCTCTAATTCAAAGATTATGTGAGATTCAGACCAGCACAAGTTTATTTATCAGCATACTTTCAATGTACATAATCAATATTTTGGAAGTGGGAGTTTGTGTGTCTCCTAATCTATATCTGCCTTTCTGAGGAACCATGGTCTAATGACTAAGAACTTGATCCTACCTGATTAACATAAAAATAGCCATACTGGTTCAGACCAGTGATCCATCTAGCCCCATATCCTGTCTTCCAACAGATGGAATGAACAAAATAGGAAAATTATCAGGTGATCTAGCCTTGTCATCTAGCTCCAGCTTCTGTGTCCTTGACCATCTTGGCTAATACCCACTCATGGACTTATCCTCTATGAATTCATTTAATTCCTTATTATTGTTTAATCAATTTATCAACATCAGAAGAAATTTTTCCATTAATTTGAATAGGGGTAGGCACAAACTTAAGACACAGGTTAAGGAGCTAGGAAATCTGGTTTCAGTGATTGACATGGCCACAAACTTGCTGCTTCACTTTGCCCACATGACCTAGCCATGATGATATGTCTACACAAGAAACAAAGCTGTGATTTGAGCATGGGTATTTCTTGTAATGTTCCGGCACAGCTGTCATGGCTGATTGGGAAGTAGAGACAAGGCTTCTCCTAAACTCCCATGCCATTCCCAACCTCCCCATGCCCAGTTGCGTAAGAAAAAGGAAGTAGCAGCCTCCTGAAGTTTTCAATTTCAGTGGAAAAAAACTTTCAAGTTTTCGATAAGAAAACATTTCAATATTTGTTTGTTATTGGACATTTTATATTATGTACTTATCCTACCTCTGAGCGCACTGAAATGTGAGTTTTTGAAACACAGACCAATGATCATCTCGGCTTCTGTAAGCTGACAACCTAGTTGCAAAGTCCATCCTCAAAGGAGGAAAGAATTCTCCCCCCCACTTAATACCATCCCTCTAAACACAGGCCCTTTGCTGAATGTCAGCAAACTTGGTCATGTGGTAGAAGTGAGGTACAGAATTACTAACCACTAGATATATAGATCTATTGCCTGTCAGCTTGAGTGTCTGAACTGATCCAAAGCATAAGGAGAAGTTCTGCAGGACAGTCATGACCAAGACATCAGAAGCAATTCCTCTTAAGGCTTTCTAATAGGAGTATTGTGGCTCACATGCTCAGTGCTTGGGGGAGTTGGCCTGCTTACCCAAAGTAGTAGAAGAAGGGAAGAGCAAAGAAAGTGGTAGAACAGAAAAGAAAGGCAGTACAAGGAGAAACAAGGAAGAGAAAAACTGCCCAGAGTGTGCTCTGGGCTACAACTAAGAGAAATTCAACCTTAGGAGGAACAATATAAGGCCCTCTCTTCACACCGAGGGCACACATTAGATGGGTGCAGGGGGCATCAATGGAAGAGCATACAGGTCTGCCTGCACACTCCTTGTATGCTGCAAAAAGTCTGTATAGGGCAGCATGGAAAGCCACAGTAGAGCAGGCCTCAGGAGGAGCTGCATGTTCTTATTTATATGGATCCAGAAGCTGCTATTCTAGTCCATGGAACTGAACAAGTCATAAAGGAGCATAGGCAGCTCCTCTCCCTGGCCCTGGGTCTCATCACCTGAGCCGTTCTGCATTCCACCTGCATGGAGCCTAAATTCTAGGCTTATTTAGTCTACAGAAGAGAAGACTGAGGGGAAGATTTGATAGCAACCTTCAACTACTTGAAGGGTTGCTCCAAAGAGGAGGGAGCTAGGCTGTTCTCGACGGTAACAGAGGACAGAACAAGGAGCAATGGTTTCAAATTACAGCTGAGGTGGTCAAGGTTGGATATTAGGAAAAACTCTCACTTCTCACGGTGGTGAAGCATTGGAATGGGCTATCTAAGGAGGTGGTAGAATCTACATCTTTGGAGATTTTTAAGGCTCAGTTAGACAAAACCCTGGCTGGGGTGATTTAGGGGGAGAGGTCCTGCTTTTTAGCAGGGGGTTGGACTAGATGACCTCATGAGGTCCCTTCCAACCCTATTGTTCTATGAATTCTCAACATCCCCACTCCCAGGAAAGGCAACATCAACAGCCCATGAATTTTTGGGACAGAATGCACATAGCTGGAGCTGACATTTCTAACTTCAAAATAACATTTTAATTAACAGAAAATGCAAAACAGTGTTTATAAACCACTTTTTTGGGGGAAAAAGCAATATGTTTAGGACAGATTATTAACAACTTGCAGAACACCTAAATCAGTTTAGCAGCACAGGGTTATAGAAATACAAGTTAAAGTATAAAAGTAGGGGGAATAAAAGCCATTTAATTGAAAGCAAATCAAAAGGAGGTATCTCTGCATTGTGCCTCACTGGGCTCCTAAAGGGAGCAAATGCAAAAAGCAGGGCCCTCAGCTGAGAAAGCCATATTCCCAGACAGTGGCCAATTGCACCAAACAAATTCATAGCTATACATGCAGCTAGTGATATGATGGAAAATGGGCATAACAGGTTGTAGTTTACCCATTCAAGGGGTAGAAAGGCAGAGTTGTAGTAAATAAAGGAGCTACTGGATGGGACAGGGCAGAAACGGACAAAGTAACTATCAAGAGGGCTTAAGAAAGCAAAGGATACTGTACAAAGCAGATTATACCTGTTTGCACTCCCTGTCACAGGTGGGTTGGTTCCATAGCATGTCCTTCAGGGCCAAATGCGGTGCTGCAGGCACTTCCTGCATTAATTCACATGTGGTGGCTGCCTACTTGAAGCAGAACCATCAGCACCACAAATCCAGCAGCAGCCTGTAAACAGTAATCTAAAGATAACAAAACTCAGAATTTGACTGCCTGCACTTTTAAACAAGCAACCAAATAAACAAACCACAAACGTAAGCTCTCAGATACACTGCTTGAGCACAGTACCCTGACTAAGCACTAGGATTTAGAGCCAGCAATCAGAAGACCTTCCCCTGGCTAAGACTCAACACACAATACTGCTGAAAGGCACCAGGCAAACCTTCTTAACTGACTTGCTGGTTCCTGATTGGTCAATGTCTCCTCCTAGCCTTTCTAGGCCTCTGGAGGAGTCAAATGTTGTTGGTAGACTGCTCTGGGTGGGTTTTCCTTGAACAGCAGGGTGTCAGATCATTGATGCTTCTAGAGGAAGCAGAGAAGGGGTAAGAGACCCAATCAGGCCCCACTTCATTTCTAAATTTAGATTGAAGTGTTTAAGATTAAGCTAGCATATGCTCTTGGGCTGAGCTGCAGTGGTAGTTTATATGATTATAGATACTATCTCACATAGCTAGGCCCTACACCATTCATAGCTTTGGAGATAGCACTCAGCACATTGAATTGCACCAGGAGCAGGCAGACAGTCAGTGCAGAAACCTGAGCAAAGGGTGTTATGTATTCATGTCTGACTGCATCCCTTGTAGTAAATTGCTTGATTTTGTTTGCATTCACTGGCAATAATTGCAAGAGCTCAATCATGCTACAGGCAAGCATAATGCAGATTTCATCGAGGCATGAGATACTTGGAAATGCATGAGGCTTAAACAGACCATTGCTACAGCTTCATACTGTGACTCTTTGATGGGTCCAGTTACCTCAGAAGACCTGTTGAAAAGGGCCACAAGAGTCCTTTGTTTATTTTTCTAAGGAGACCTGACACACACACTGCCCTTCTAATATATGCTGCTTCTTGTGTTGGAATGTAGGGTGTCGTTATGGGGTATTTTCAGAACATACTTCAAAATGTATTGCTTGGTGGTGAACAGAAGTCAAATATGAAGCAACAGACTGCAGTCAAGGACAGGTCCCACATCACCTGAATCTCTATCTTCTACACCGCCTTTTTCAGCAACAGGTTGCTCATAAATCTGAGAAGCTAAACTCTCTTCAGCTTTGGAACAGCCAACAGCAAAGACTTGGATCCACCATAAAATGGATGCACACCTAATTTGCCATTGCTTTATCATATATGGGTGGTACTCAAAGCCTTAAGGGCCCCTAGGGAATTTTCCCATAGCTCTGTGCAAGCTTGATAGGTCACCTAGAGACAGGACAAACAAGAGGCCTATTTAAAAATAAAACTCTGATCAAGTGGGCAGACCAGAAGCAGGGCTTCAAATAAAAAACATACTGTGATTTGCAATAAATTCTTATTAAATGCATACATAAAAATGCATATATAAAAATGCATTTATTGCAAATCACAGTACATTTTATATCTATAAACTCTAGATTTCTGTTTTTGCAGTCAAGCAGTACAAGTATTAGATATCATCTCCTTATATTTTAATGTTAGCTCCAATCACCCTCTCTAATTTAGTCTTACTGAAATGCACACATCAGATAAAATGTAATTTTCACTTTTTAGTTGCACGTCACCTCTATGTTAGGACTCAACTTTGGCTGAGACTCAGGTAATTATTACCTTCATGACTTGCACAACATTCATTTTCACTAGAAAGGAGCATAAGCAAACCCCTGGTTTAAAATGCTACTGAACTTTGGAAAAACCTGGATACAGCTCCAGTCCAATAACTTCTGCATGAAGATCTGTTTAGCCAAACACTAGTTACTGGGCTTAATACAAGATGACTCAATACAGTAACTGGGTGTAATTTTGCATCCTGTCTTATGCAGGTGATCAGAATAGAGACCCATCTTTTATTTTCACTGAGGCTTCTCTAAATGTGTATTTCTTAAATAAATATATATTTTAAAAGCACACTTTGAAATATAGAGAGGGTATCTTAACTGTCCCTAAGAGTTACATAATTTAGGCTAGATAGCATAATCTAGCTAGGAGAACTTCAAAAGAATATTTCCAATATTAAACCTGAAGCAAAGAAGGATGCAGGTGGGCTCAGAATGTTCCTGATTATTTTTATTGGATACTTATTTGATCACAAATATTTACACTGAGGTCCTGACCCTACAAATACTTAAGCATGTGGAAATTTTATATGAGCTTGCCCATTGAAACATTGGGACTATTTGTGAGCATAGTTACACATCCTCATTCCTGGCAGATTCAGCAACTTAATTTATATTGTAAGCTACAGGGGGATTGATATTGAAACATATATATGAAAAAGTCAGTCATATAAAGTACATGAAATGTATTCATTTTGCAGACTGAGAACATACTAAGATGTAGAACTTGTGCAATATTGTCCAAAATATATCATTAATAGAATTTCCCAAGTTATACGACTGATACACTACTTGGAGACTAGATATATATATAAACAGTACCATAAATCATACATTTTATTTGGAGAAGAACAGCAAAATTGGTTGAACAGTACTAGAGCTGTGCAAAAACTGGAATTTCCATTCTGTGAAAAATGTCACATTTCTGAATTTTTTTCATTCCAAATCAGAACAAAAAAAATGAAATCTCGGAAAGGATTGAGCCAGCTGGCAATCTTTCTGGATAGCCAGGGAAGCAGGCGACTCATCAGCCTACAAGTTGGGAGGGAGGAAATCACCTGCCTGCCTGATTTATATCAAAAGATTCTATGGAATCAGCACAGGTAATGGTTTGCTTAGAGTAGTGCCCACTTGTGAACCAGTCCAGCATCCTCCTGTGGCCATTGGTCTGTCCGGGGAAGAAAAGGAAGGAATTCTCTACCCCTGTGTTCACTGGGCATATGTATAAACTTTACTCATTGTCCTGTATGGGGAATGTCTGATCTGGCCTAGCCAGGGGTAAGCTACTTATGCTAAGGCTGAAAGGCCTATATGAGCAGGGATGGACAATTCCCCTTCTGCTACTGTAATGCTAAAGTTCTTTTTTTAGTTTTGCCTGCATAAACAAATGGACCTGTGAAAAATTGCTTTTGCAAAGTATTGTATTTCTGAGAGGCCAAGGCCTATTGAGGGCAGAAAGTCACCTTCTATAATAGCTATGGTTCAATAGTATATTTTCGCTACAAAGCTTATTGGAAAAGTTGCTGAGAAGGCAGAACACCAGGTGAACCTCCTTACTATTGTCTTTAGCATTCTGTTGAGTCATTCCACCAGACTACCATGGTGGATGGACATTCAAAGGGGCTTCATTTTCAATAAGCAATGCCTCATTGTCTGGGACATAATTATTTTCTCTTGGTCTGTTATAATCTCTCATGATACCCCAACCCAGGCGAAGATCTTTATATGTTCTGCAGCAAGCACTATTGCATTCGTAGATCCTAGTCATACAGCCTCAGGGGGCTAACTATGGCCATTCCAATGTGCTCCAAGGGTGCACTTAACTAGCAGGGTAGGGAGCTTTCTCCACTGACTGCAGGCCTCTGAGATAGCACTCTGGCATAAAGCTAAAAAATTGTAATATTGCTATAAATTCTGGGCCAACAAAAAAGAGGCTAAAATTTGAGCCACTAATGCCCCACAAAGAGTAGCACATAGCCTCCCTCTGATACTGTTTGGGCACCAGAAGCTGATTTCAGATTTCCTCAGTCTGCCAGTCCTTCTCAAGAGGATATAGGTGTCACCCTGAAGTGCAAAGTGTGGGAATGGTTCCGCTTGATGTCATTCTACATTTTCCCCATTTACAACCAGCACCTGGATATAGGTTCAGCTCAAGTTTTGGTACCACACAGCTCCACCCCAGTAGGAGCCACCGGGCTACCATGGCTACTATCTTGAAGATTTCAAGGAAGACTTCAAGAATGTTATCAAGCCCTGTTTTAGTAAGCCAGACTGGCACAGGAAACCATTGTTGGGTTGTGGCTCGCTGACTGCACTGTGGCAGATGGTAGTAGGACAGCACTTGCTTTACTGGCAGCTGTACTGATTGCTGCTGTTGGGTCATTAGATCATGGACCATCTGCTGCTAGTTGTTGGCCATTCATTGGAAGAGTTGTTGCTGCTGCTGCTGCTGTTGCATATTCAGCTCAACCACCCATTTTAGCAGCTGATCCATATCTGTTCCATTTTTCTTTTTCTTTTTTTTCCTTTTCCTTTTTAGGCTTGACCAATTGCCTTTGACAGGGATGACATTGATACCCACATTCTCCAGCATTTCTATAATGGCTGATGGAGTAGCACCCCTCACGGATTTTTCTAGCATTCTGGTGTGGCCACAGGTCTTTTGGGTGAGTGGGAAGAAGTCTTTATGCCCAGTATTTGCTGGTGACCTCTATAACCTTTACTCCATTGAGGAGGGTTGGGAGGCTGGAAAGCTTGGTCCTACAATATCCTTGAAGTAAATAGTAAAGTCCATTCACTACTGGATGTTCTTCAGTCCCTTCAAGATTCTTTCCTGCTCAGGGACACACTGATTCTCTTTCAGCAGCTGTCTCAGCTGTTGGGCTTCCAGTAAGTTTCCACTCATGCAAAAAGGCAGAATTGCAATTTGCTCCTTTGCCTGTCATCCCTGAGCTGCACCAGGTTCTCTCCTTTTCTTTCACCTCCAGGCGTGGCATTAGCTGCAGGTACACAAGGACAGGGTTAACTGGGCCCACAGACTCTCTTTCACCCCTTCTCTGCTGGAGCAGGGTTTCTCTGCTCTATTACAGCGTGTTTCATTTCTGTTGTATCAGCATTTAACAATGGAAATACTATTTCCTTGGAAAATTTCCAGCCAACTCTAAACATGCCATTCTGACAATTATTTCTTCCAGGGCACCATCAGTTCTACTAAGCAGTAGGTATAGAATAGATAAAATACCATTAAAAGGCATTGTAATGTTTGAATGTTGTTATTATTCCCAGAGTATGTGGCTATATGCATGGCTACAGCACTTCTCTCAAAGTAGTTTTTCATAGAAACATAGGGCTGGAAGGGACCTCATGAGGTCATCTAGTCCAACCCCCTGCTAAAAGCAGGACCACTCCCACTAAATCATCCCAGCCAGGGTTTTGTCTAACCGGGCCTTAAATATCTCCAAAGACGTGTGTGTGATAATATGTGTGATAATATTCTCCCTGTATCAGTAATTAGCAAAAGCTGTCCAAGAGACAGAGATTTTCCTTTGGTTTTACTGTTGTCAGTAGAAGAACTTGGCTAGCAAGTACTGTTTGCATCAGAAAGGGCAGAGTTTATTCTGAGCTATAACACAGATTTAGTGCTGAGTCAGAGGTTTAGGAGGTGAAGGTCTTCAGGATGACAAGAGTGTCATGCGCACTGAAATGAGAGCTTTTTAATGATGAAACTCTCCAAACTGTATTCTCAAAATGTAACTGTTCTAATTAACCTTTAAAAAAAATCCCCTAGATGCCCTTTAACTGGACATTATTTTCTGCTGTACTTCATAGGTGCAGTTTATCCTGACCAATGGTTCTCCTCCTCATCTGTACTTTCCAGAGCACTGTGATTCTTCCACCTCAGAGGTGCATCCCTAGCTGAAAAACAGGGGCATTTTTTGCAAACCATCTGTCCCTGTATTCTGTTGACAAATTTCCAAATTCCAAATTTTTCATCCTTCCCAATTCAGAATCTTCCTGAAGCTCAATGAATATTCACTTTTTTGTGAATATCTCTATGAAGGCAAAACAAACAAGGAGTCCTGCAGCACTTTTAAAGACTAACAAATGTATTTATCACATGAGCTTTTGTGGGAGAAAATCCCACTTCATCAGATGCTTTGAAGGCAGAGAACTATGGGCTGAGTGAAGGAACTGTGCTGTGCCAAAATGCTAGAGATTTGCTGAGACATCACTGCAGGAGAAGCATGGGAATCTGATTAGCCTCCTCCCTTGAAATAGAACATAGGATGGCATGTGATAATGAAAACACCACACTTTAAAGACCATATGCAACATGAAGAAACCACATGAGCACAACAAAATACATATGTTTACTACATAAACACAAAAATGCCAAGTGTAGCTACATACCTGTTTCTTTCTACATACCTGTTTCTGACCAGTTTTTGCAGATCTGTTAAACAGAGCACAGTGAGCCCCACTAGAGAGTGCACAAACTATTTAAAAGGGTCTATATCCTAGTCCTATACACTATATTAGCACCTTGCTGTTATTCTTCAGAAATGAAATAGCTCATTCCACCTGCTGTTAAGTACATAGACATAAACTCTGTTCTCACTTACACCAGTATAGATCTGCAGTGACACCACTGGACTCAAAGGAGTAACACCGTATGAAACTAATGTGAAAGCCAGAATCAGCCCCCGGGTCTGTAAGTATAACAAAGTGGTCCTGTCACAGTTCCTGAAGTCTCCGCTTTGGTTTCTTTTCGTTGTGTCCTCCCTCTTTGCACAGCATTACAATATAAGGATAGCCACACCAGCACCATTGAAGTCAAATTGTTTATTAACCATGTACAAATAGATATGCACAATATGTACAAATATAAAATACCTACCTACTTATGTACGTACTGCAGCTCTGGCAGAGGATAGCTTCTCCAATAGAGGACTAGGAGGCCTACTAGAGGGCTCCCATTTATTTACATTCATTGACTCAAAAGTGCAGGGCTTGACTACACTCAGCCTTTATTCTTAAAAATGTTCAAGAGACCAAATAACTGAACTTAGCTAAACTGTTTGTCTAAATGCAAAGTAGTACAATATGAAAAGGAGACATGTATCATCCTTCTGGGAAGCAAATACCCTCTATTTGTTCCCTTTACACTGAAGATGCACTTCAAAAAAAACTGTGTGTCAGCTAGTAATATTTATAGGATGATTTTACAAGTTACAAAACTTTTTATACATCATTTAAATCCAACCCACCAATTTGTACCAATTCCTAATTTGTTGTTCTGCACCTACCATATCTTTGTTTTGGATACTAGCATTTCATCTACTGGTCTGCGAAGGTACAGCCCTATACTTCCCCGTATCTTATTTTGAAAACTACATGCCAAGTGTAGATGAGATGTGAAAGTATTCCTAGCTGTCCTCGGTAAAAGAATGGATTCATCTTTGCTTTAACAAGGTTCCAATTCTCCAATGGCAAAGCTGACTTCAGCTTTGAAAGTATTGTAGGATGCTTGATGTGAGTAAACAGAGTTGTGAAGAAACCATAAAACATTAAATTAACATAACTTCCCAACCAATATAGTGAATGTATTCTGTTAATACCATGCACATAGTATCTATGAATATGTATATTATGCTTAACACATACACTACTGATTAATGCACTTACTAGTACACGTAATGTATTCAGAAGTCCATTGCCAACTGTTTTAAAGTTTCCTCATGACAAGTTGGCTTGTAAACTTTTTTTTTTTTGCGGGATGGGGAAGAGGTGAGGAGATATTTTCACTTTATTTTTAATTTTGTTGCAAACAAATTGAAACTAGTTAATTTTCTTAACGCTCCCTCAGGCAGCATATTTAGAGGAACCCCCCACCACCACCACTGTTTCAGCATTGCAGCATGTCCCACAAAATTTCATTTGTACTGTGGGTTTAGAGCAAATGTGTTTAATTAGCTATTTAATCTTCTGGCTGCAGTGCCACTATATTCCCAAGTCTATGTGGACTGCGAACATCACAGTAAGCATCAGACACCTATGACTTCAGAGTCAGAAAGTCTCCTGCACTTGTCATTGATCTCTTTTGTTTTTAAAAGACGAATTGCACTGCCTCTCAAAAAAGTCCTTGCAGAACATTTTATCAATGCAGCAAACACCACTCAATCAAGAAGCCTATATGGGCTAGGGGTTTTTTGTTTTTGTTTTTTTCTGAGGCCATGTACACAGGATCACTTTATTGCACGATAAGGCTCCTTACCACACAATAACGCTGGTAACGTACACACAAGCATTTTCCCTGTTGCGCAGCAACACCCTCTTGCCGCGCAACAGTTAAATCACTCAAATCGAGAGTGGTTAGCCTTACCGCGGAACAGCTGTTCCGTGGTAATGCTCGTGGGTACCCATTTTGCGCATTAGACATCCTCCGGAAATGTCCCAGAGTGCCAATCGAGGCCACTCTGGGACATTGGAGCTGTCAAATATGTCAATTTCACTGCTCTAGCTGAGCAGTGAAATTGACTGTTATGGGAGCTGCCAGGTTCGGCGGCTCCCCTGGAC
>ML686001.1:392165-403743 GCA_007922175.1 Pelusios castaneus | reverse complement strand
CGCTGGTTCGGGCCAGCCCCCTAGCTCATCCCTGGGGTTTTGGGTGGCAGCGGGGGCTGGCGATGCAGCCCCCGCCGCCACCATAAGCCCTGCAGCTGGACTAGGGGGCTGGCTGTGGGCAGTGCATGGTGGGACAGGTGTCCACCATGCACTGCTCCTTGTATCGCAAAGGAGCATTCACACAGGTGAATGCTCCTTTGCGATACAAGAAGCTCGTGTGTACACACAAAAGCGTTATATTTATAGTGCTTTCCTTCTCCCACAATAGCTTATTGCAGGACAAGTTTGTCGTGTGTACTTAGCCTGATTCTCCCCTTTTAATCAGGAAACCCAAGAAAATATGGACAACTTACAAAACAAAATTCAAATGACTTTTTTTTTAGCCTCCGGTAACATAATCATCACATACGAGGATCCTGGTAGAGGCTTGTGCTGAAACAAATTCTTTAGAATTGTTGTTGATAATGTGCTTTTTCAATTGTCTGCCTGCAAACTAAGTGGCACCTTTAGTTCAGCACATCAGCTATAATGCAGCACCTTGCCCTTGCAATACATAGAATCATATTAGAGACTTGATCTTGAGTACCTTCAACTCCCATTGGTGTCCTAGGATAGTAAGTGCTACACTAGATCAGTCCATCTACTACAGTATCCTATTGACCCACAAACCAAAATTACATTCTTTTGAAGAAAATTTATAACAGAGAATGATGGAACGACCTGCCCATAAGGGAAGTTTCTTCCTGACTCTCATCAGCTATTGGGTGATTTATGCCTCGAAGTATGAAGGCATATATCCCTTGTATTTTAAAAAAAATTAAATCTTATAGGGTGCGTCTACACTTGTAAATTAAATCGACTTAAGCTTGCTTAAGTCGACTTAATTTACTCTGTGTCTACACTACAGTTTCCTTAAGTCAACTTAAGCAAGTTGCTTAAGTCGACTTAAGGAAAATAAAGTCAACAATGAAAATTAAGTCGACTTTATTAAACCTACTTTTAGTTCGACTTTAGGCTTAAGTCGCCTTTTTAAGTCGACTTAAGCCAGTGTAGACCTGGAATAGCCCTAAGTCGACTTAGGGCTACTCCAGGACTTCCCCACTGCCCTCCCTGCCAGGGGGGTACAGGGGGAGCCTGGCATGACCAAGGTACAATGGGGCAAAGGCTGAGTCCCCTGGCACTGGGCAAGGGGTGCCCCCCCTGCCCCGTGGACCTGCCCTAGGTCCCCCTAGCCCTTAGAAGTTGACCTAGGCATCCAGTGTGGACGCTCTAGGTCGACTTTGTAAGTTACCCCCTAAGTTGACTTAAAATTTAGGTGTAGACATGCTATGTCGACTTAACTAAGTCGAGTTAGTTAAAGTTGACCTAAATTTACAAGTGTAGACATAGCCATATAAAAGTGTTGTCAAAAGGGTGAAATTCACTGCTGTGTAGGGGGCCTGCACAAGAGCTTAAGTGGTGAATAACTCTTGTGCTTGGCATTTATGCGGAGGTGATCCTCACCCATGGGGAGTTCCACATGCTGCATTTCTCTTGGCACCCATCCATAATGAAGGGCAATCTGCAGTGGGGTGGCTCATGGGTTGTTAATATTATGAGAGTATGTTTCCTGAATTCTTTCGGCTGTAGCTTTGGAGACCTCTGGTGGCATGTGTGCCACACAGCAACAGACTCTGCATGCACTACTTTCATCAAGAACAAGTTTCACTAGGTAAATTAGGAGGTGAGTGCATCACACCTCCAATTGATAGACATTAATATTTGATTCCTGGTTTTTCTGAGCAGGGTTGTGTCCTGATTCCCAGCAACAGAACCACCATTGGCATGAAATCATTTTATATCCAGAACACACGATGCTTGTTTTCTTTCGTAAGACACAGAAAGCTGGAGTAAAAGTCTGCATGAAAGGAGGCAATAGGTAAAATAACAAAAGGTGATATGTGCATTGTACAACTTCTGCACAAACTCAAGGTGCACTCCTAAGATATTGCATTAAGGATCTGATTCTCCCTAGTCCTTACTCAGGTCTTACTGACAGTAATGGCAGTTGTGCCTTTTTCAGAATAATAGACTAGAGCATATGATATTTTAAATGTCTAACAAAGTCAGTATTATTGAATGATCATCCCCGTGGCAGCTGACATCAGATCCCAAATCTCCGGGAGCTGAGAGAAGCTTGCAGATGGTTCAGGAATCTTAGTTTGACCAGTGTCCTCTGCTGGCTCTCTCGGATGTTGGTTGATTTGGAGGTTCTGAATGTGAACCATTATGATTCATCAGGTCCATGCGTTTGTCTGTATGCCAGTGGTTCCCAACTTGTGGTCTGGGGGCCAAAAAGAACCACAGGGTCTTTCAAAGTGGCCCACAGCCACCCTGATTCTGGATGCAGAAGAGAGCTGCTGCCTATGGACTCAGGCAGAGTGTGTTTTTGCAGGTCTCCATACTATAGCCAAGGAGACGGGGAATCAGTGCTGCCCTCCTTCTGGCTCCAGCAGTGAGCACAGCAGAAGTACTCTGCCTAGGTCCCTAGGTGCTGGAGTTCTGGTTTGAGCCAGAGGGAGGGGAGCACTGATTTCCCATTCTCCTGGATGCAAAAGGGAACCACTACCTAAGGACCCAGCTGGGGCACAAAGGGCTACAGGATGCATGTGGTTCCCTGCTGCAACCATGGGGACAGAAGATCATCAAGGAGGCAGCAACCTGGCTGAACTTCTGTTTGGCTGCAGGGTAGGGGGGCACTGCCGGTGGAGCACCCAGGGCCTACCAGCCTTGAGGAGGAGCAGGACTCCAAAAATCAGTGCCTTAAATTTGTCCTGAACTTAGCAGGCCACCCGTGACTTAGCTGGCAGGCCATGTGCTTCAGTTTGTAATGACGATTGTGCATCTACACTAGTGCTTCATCTGTGAGTGTGTGACATACGGTGAGTAATTTGCAGGTGTAAAATCGTGAATGTAAAATTGATCACAGCAGCATCAAAATGTTTAAATATGTAGCGATGTGTAGTCCTTAATGGTGTATACATCAATACATTTTGAGTGAGTTGATAGACTGGTGGCCCTTCAGGGTTTTAAAAATGATATTTGTGGCCCTGGACCCAAAAAGGTTGGGAGATATTATTCTGCTACCAGTGAGCTGGAGGAGATGTGGGCAGGCCATAGCTAGGGCAATGGAGTTAAGAGACCCCCTCTTTCCCCCACCAGTCCTAGAAGGGAAAATAGAGCTTCCCCCTATAATATCTCTCCAAAGGAGCCCACTGCAGGACAGGGAAATTTCTTAGGAAGAGCTGATTCTTCTTTCCCCCTCAATCAAGACTTATGCCAAGTGACATTTGGCCAGTTTGGATAATCTGGCCCATGAAGAGAAAGTGGCAAGAATGTGGTGTCGTGATCTGATGTTAGGGTAGGGAGTCAGGAACTCTAATCGCTAATATGGGCCTTTCAGAGTCCTTTGGCCTTATTCTTCTACTCAGGAATAATTCCAGTGAAGTCAGTGGTGTACAGTTGGTCTGAGGGAATGGACAATTTAGTCCTCATCTGTGAAATGGGAATATGAACACCTCCCTATCTCAGAGCACTGTCATTAGTTAATTTTTATTAGCTCTCTTACAGATGAAATGTTAAGTATAAGAGTTATTACACACATGCAAATGATTTTCTCAGTAAATACTGCCATCACTTTAATGAACTATGAGAGTGGCTACTGACTTTTCAAAGTTCTGTATATATCTAGAGATTCTGCCACTAATTACTAGGTTTTATTTATTTGCTTTGTAGTAGCACTTAGGGACAATGGTCAAGGATCAGAGCCTTATAATACCAAACATTGAAAAGACATGAAGGAAAAAGGTTCCTGGCCCAGAGAGTTCACAATTCTGATTATGATAAGATGCAATGTGTTAATGAATTAAACAACTGGGAGAAGGAGAGAGGGGAGGCCATATAATAAGCAGAGACCATTGTTTAGCACCCGCCTTTTATATCACTGCCTTGTCAATGTTCCAATTCTTTGACTACGTACACATTAAGAAGGAAGTGAATACAGAATGGCCAAACAATTGCCTCATATTAATGGCTAGAGGGAAGTCTCTGAGAACAAACATGTCCCATTCCCATAAACTCTAAGGGAAAAGTATTTCTGGAGGAAAGTTCAATTCACCACTAATGTGAATCCCAGTTGCCAAAGATTTTTTTTTTTTCCACAATACAAAAATACCAAAACAAAATATTGCCTGCAAATCCGCTACTGTAACTAGACAAACAAGCCTGAATTGTTCTCACTGAATTTATTGCTGATGTCCTGATGTTGTTACAATTCTTCTCCTTCACTCTTGCCACTCATAAGCTCCAATCCTGAAGTCCAAATAAAGACAATGGATAACCCACATGATTTAAGGTTTCAGAATAAGTCCCATGCTTGAAAAAAAAATTCTCTGCAAGGCCTGTAATTTTCTACACAGAATCTAAATGGTTTTGTTGTGATCTGACATACAGTTCCAAGCACTGCGGTGCACCATTTCACTGTAATGTTCCAGGGGCAAAGAGAAACTGCTGTTAGGATCTTAAGGAGTAGTTAAAATGACTATTTTGAGGTACTGTAGCTTGCTGCACAGGCTAAATATGTAGAGTGGCACATCATTCCACATAGGAACTTGTGTGTGTGAGAGAGAAAACATGCTGTTCAAAAGGAAAATCCTAGGATTCTAAGGGATTCGGGCTTTGTTACTGAATTCCTATAAACAGGCATCTAATTTTGAGTGCCCAACTTGACATGCTAACTTTGACTTTGATAATGACACAATATGTGCATGTTAATTCTTTTCAACTGTTTAGTACATCTTGTCTTTACTTGGCCACCATGAGTATTGATAGAACAGTTTTTCATATACAGTACCCTTCCTTCCCCCTCCTATTATTTTTTTTAATTTTTAATAAACAAAACATATGCTAAGATGAGTAATAACATACAGGGATTTATATAGTAATAATCATATTGCAGTGATTTTTCTGGCATCAAGTTGATTTCTTGAAATAACATTAATAAGTCACTCTAGTTTATTAATATGTTAACCGTTTAAATTCACATGCCTTAGCTTTATTATACAGGTCTGTTCTTCAGTTGACTCATCTGGCACCTGGTTTCTTTTGGAACTGTGTATTTCCCAGGTTGTATTCTTGTGCTCATTTAATGTTTTATATATTCTTAATTAAATGCACTTTGGGAATTGCTAAGTCCTACATGAAAAGCATTTAACATGCAAAAGAAGAGCCATAGCATATATCTACACTGCAATAAAAGAGCTACAGTGTTGAGTCTCAAAGTCCAGATCAGTTGATTCAAGCTCTCGTTGCATGGCTGGAAAAGGCACTGTGGACATTCCAGCTTGGGCAGGAGCCCAGGTGCTGAAACTTATCAAAAAGGGAGGGTCTCAGAGCCCAGGCTTCAGCCCAAGGCAGAACATCTACACACAAGTTTTAGCCCCACAGCCTGCCCTGAGTCAATTGACCTGGGCTCTGAGACTTGGTGCTGTACGGGGTTTATTGCAGTATAGAAACACTCAGGATGCTATTATCTCGTCGCATTATGAGTACACCTGCCCCAATCTTCAGAATGCTTACTGAGGCCAAAGTGTTACCTCCGTGCCTCAGTTTACCCAACTGTACTTATCATATTATTTGACACTATAGACAGAGGTAAATTTCTAAATTCAGATGTGCTTGCTTAATGGTCTAAACCCTAGGAAAATACGACTACAGCCTGTCGATCAAGAACAGACACAAAGCAGGAAATGTTTCCAAAACAAATCTTAACATTTATTTGTGTAAGATTAATACAATAAGTTTGCAATGTTGAGCATATTTTGAAGCATTTAAATAAGCGGAGAGCCAAATGACCGTTAGGCAGTCAAATAGAATGTTGCAGCTCCGCTGAATCACTTTATTAATAAGCATTAAAATATAATACTGTAGGTGTCCCGCGTCACGGGCGGGCGTGGAAGGCGCCCCCTTCAGGTGCTTCTGGGGAATTAGCAGTGGTGGGGTGCCCTTTTTGGCACACAGTCTGTTGCCCCCGGCCCTCAGGCAGGGCGGGGCAAGCAAAGGTACACAAACCTCTGTGGAGGGTTGTGAGGGGTTTGAATACTTCGGGTGGTTAGGGAAGAAGGGGTGAGGGAGGGGGACGCAGACCCACCCACTCCACTGCGTCCCAGCCCAGGGCCCTATTCAGTGGCAGAGGCACCTGCCACTGTGGTCAGCGGGGCTCCTGCCGAAACGTGCTGACCCTGGGTGACTCCGCCACTCACTAGGCGGTAGCCAACCGCCCCTGGGCTTCTTCCTCCCAACCTGGGTTTGGGGTACCTGGGTCCGCTGGGTCGTCCTCCAGGTCTCCGGGGTAGATAGCTAGGGGAATCCCCACCAGGCCATCCAGGTCCATAGGTAGGTCGGGGAGGTCCTCAGTCTCCTCCACTGAAGGCAGTTCCTCGAGGTCGTAGGGCCCAAGTGCCGCCAGTGGGTTCTCTGGTGCACTGAGGTCCTCGGCCGAGGGGAGCTCCTCGAGGTCGCAGGGTTCCAGCAGCTCCTCAGGGTCCTCGGCAGGGTGCGTCTCAGCCCCTGGGGCCTGAGGCACCCGGGATCGATCTCCTGCCTTTACCTCGGGGATCCCTTCCCAGTCACGGGGCCCCGGTAAACTGGGTAGGCCCTCGGGCTGGATGGCCAGAGCAGCCCGGGCTGGCCTCCTGGTATGGGCCTGGTTCTCTCTGGTTCGCCACCGGAGAGGAGCCACGTCCTTCCCCTTCAGCAGCTTCCTCCCCTCTGGGCTGACAGGCTGGGCCTTTATACTTCCCCTTCCTGCCTGGGCCCCGCCCTTCTGCTTCCGGGGCTGGAGCCCTGTAGTTCCCAGGTATGTCCAGGGGGGGCGTCCCGGCCCTTCCTCCGGCCCAGGCTCTGAGGGAGGCCACAGGTCTTCTCTACAAATACCAATATTAAAACTTATACTCTATACCTTATAACAATAAAAATCCTAATCTCCTATGTCATTCAGTAAATGGTGATCAGTCATAAGAACATAAGAAAGGCCGTACTGGGTCAGACCAGAGGTCCATCTAGCCCAGTATCTGTCTACCGACAGTGGCCAGTGCCAGGTGCCCGAGGGAGTGAACCCAACAGGCAATGATCAAGTGATCACTCTCCTGCCATCCGTCTCCATCCTCTGATAAACAGAGGCTAGGGACACTATTCTTAACCCCTTTCTGGCTAATAGCCATTTATGGACTTAGCCCCCATGAACTTATCCAGTTCCCTTTTAAATATTGTTATAGTCCCAGCCTTCACAACCTCCTCAGGTAAGGAGTTCCACAAGTTGACTGTGCGTTGTGTGAAGAAGAACTTCCTTTTATTTGTTTTGAACCTGCTACCTATCAGTTTCATTTGGTGACCCCTGGTTCTTGTATTATGGGAGTATTTAAACAACTTTTCCTTGTCCACTTTTTCCACATCAGTCATAATTTTATATACTTCTATCATGTCCCCCCTCAGTCTCCTCTTTTCCAAGCTGAAGAGGCCCAGCCTTTTCAATCGTTCCTCATACGAGGCACTCTCCAAACCCCTAATCATTTTAGTTGCCCTTTTCTGAACCTTTTCTAGTGCTAGAATATCTTTTTTGAGATGAGGAGACCACATCTGTACACAGTATTCGAGATGTGGGCGTACCATGGATTTATATAAGGGCAATAATACATTTGCAGTCTTATTTTCTATCCCCTTTTTAATGATCCCTAACATCCTGTTTGCTTTTTTGACCGCCTCCGCACACTGTACGGACATCTTCAGAGAACTATCCACAATGACTCCAAGATCTTTTTCTTGACTCGTTGTAGCCAAATTAGCCCCCATCATATTATAGGTATAGTTGGGGTTATTTTTTCCAATGTGCATTACTTTACACTTATCCACATTAAATTTCATTTGCCATTTGGATGCCCAACCACTTAGTTTTGTGAGATCTTTTTGAAGTTCTTCACAATCTGCTTTGGTCTTGACTATCTTGAGTAGTTTAGTATCGTCTGCAAACTTAGCTACCTCACTATTTACCCCTTTCTCCAGATCATTTATGAATAAATTGAATAGGACTGGTCCTAGGACCGACCCTTGGGGAACACCACTAGCTACCCTTTTCCAATCTGAGAATTTACCATTTACTCCTACCCTTTGTTCCCTGTCTTTTAACCAGTTCTCAATCCATGAAAGGACCTTCCCTTTTATCCCATGACAACTTAACTTACGTAACAGCCTTTGGTGAGGGACCTTGTCAAATGCTTTCTGGAAATCTAAGTACACTATGTCCACTGGATCCCCCCTGTCCACATGTTTGTTAACCCCTTCAAAGAACTCTAATAGATTAGTAAGACACGATTTCCCCTTACAGAAACC
This sequence comes from Pelusios castaneus, assembly GCA_007922175.1. Taxonomy (NCBI): domain Eukaryota; kingdom Metazoa; phylum Chordata; order Testudines; family Pelomedusidae; genus Pelusios; species Pelusios castaneus. The sequence goes on along the minus strand of ML686001.1, from coordinate 395,319 downwards.
ATGTTGGCTATTGCTCAACAGTTTATGTTTTTCTATGTGACTGACAATTTTATTCTTAACTATTGTTTCAACTAATTTGCCCGGTACCGACGTTAGACTTACCGGTCTGTAATTGCTGGGATCCCCTCTAGGGCCCTTTTTAAATATTGGCGTTACATTAGCCGACTTCCAGTCTTTGGGTACCAAAGCCATTTTAAGGGACAGGTTACAAATCTTAGTTAACAGTTTCGCGACTTCACATTTGAGTTCTTTCAGAACTCTTGGGTGAATGCCATCTGGTCCCGGTGACTTGTTAATGTTGAGTTTATCAATTAATTCCAAAACTTCCTCTAGTGACACTTCAATCTGTGACAGTTCCTCAGATCTGTCACCTACAAAAGCCGGCTCAGGTTTGGGAATCTCACTAACATCTTCAGCCGTAAAAACCGAAGCAAAGAATCCATTTAGTTTCTCTGCAATGACTCTATCATCTTTAAGCGCTCCTTTTGTATTATCATCATCAAGGGGCCCGACTGGTTGTTTGGCAGGCTTCCTGCTTCTGATATACTTAAAAAACAATTTGTTATTACCTTTGGAGTTTTTGGCTAGCCGTTCTTCAAACTCCTCTTTGGCTCTTCTTATTACACTCTTGCACTTAAGCTGGCACTGTTTGTGCACCTTTCTGTTTGCCTCACTAGGATTTGACTTCCACTTTTTAAACGAAGTCTTTTTACCTCTCAGTGCTTCTTTTACATGGTTGTTGAGCCATGGTGGCTCTTTTTTGGTTTTTTTACAGTGTTTCTTAATTTGGGGTATACAGTGAAGTTGGGCCTCTATTATGGTGTCTTTAAAAAGCGCCCATGCAGTTTTCAGAGATTTCACTTTAGTCACTCTACCTTTTAGCTTTTGTTTAACTATCCCCCTCATTTTTGTATAGTTCCCCCTTTTGAAATTAAATGCCACAGTGTTGGGCTGTTGAGGTGTTCTTCCCCCCACAGGGATGGTGAATGCTATTGTATTATGGTCACTAGTTCCAAGCGGTCCTGCTACAGTTACCTCTCGGACCAGCTCCTGCGCTCCACTCAGGATTAAATCTAGAGTTGCCTCTCCCCTTGTGGGTTCCCATACCAGCTGCTCCATGAAGCAGTCATTCAAAGTATCGAGAAATTTTATCTCTGCAATATGTCCTGAAGTGAAATGTTCCCAGTCAATATGGGGATAGTTCAAATACCCCACCATTATTGGGTTTTTAAATTTGATAACCTCCCTAATTTCCCTTAGCATTTCATCATCGCTCTTACTATCCTGGTCAGGTGGCCGATAGTAGATCCCTAATGTTATATTGTCATGGAAGCATGAGATTTCTATCCATAGCGATTCTATGGAACAAGTGGATTCGCTTATGATTTTTACTTCATTTGAATCTACATTTTCTTTCACGTATAGTGCCACTCCTCCTCCCGTACGACCTGTTCTGTCCTTCCGATATATTTTGTACCCCGGAATGATTGTGTCCCACTGATTGCTCTCTGTCCACCAGGCTTCTGTGATGCCTATTATATCAATATTCTCCTTTACCACTAGGCACTCTAGTTCACCCATTTTATTATGTAGACTTCTAGCATTTGTGTATAAGCACTTTAAAAACTTGTCCCTGTTTATTTGTCTGCCCTTTTTTAATGTGCGAGATTCTTTGTCATGTGGCTGTTTATCATCGGATCCGGCCCCCTCACCATCCTTTTCTGTCCTCTGTTCCTGACTATAACTATAACTATAACCTGGAGATTCCCTCTCGTCAGACTCTCCCTTAAAAGAAGTCTGTGTCCGATCCAGCTGCTCCTCTGCAGCAGTCGGCTTTCCCCCATCCTCTAGTTTAAAAACTGCTCTACAACCTTTTTAATGTTTAGCGCCAGCAGTCTGGTTCCCTTTTGGTTTAGGTGGAGCCCATCCCTCCTGTATAGGCTCCCCCCATCCCAAAGTCATTTACTGGATGGGTTGGAGATGAGCCCTTCTCACTCAAGCCGCAGTCACTCAGCTTTATTAACACACAAGCTCCACAAGCGCAACCTTTGTCATGCTCACAAACCCCTTAAATATTGCCTCTGACTCGTCTTAATGGCTCCTTTTCTGATCTGTCATTTAGGCAGAGGTAGCCAGAATTTGGGCAATATAAGTCGGAACTCAGTTAGCCGAGTTTGCACCTTAATACACCAATGCCTTACCGAGAAAAACGGGTCCGGTCTGACAGGATCGGGTCCAAGATGCACTGGTCCGGTATGGCTGGTCCAGCTTGTGATGATGGCACGGCTGTCAGGTCCAGGCTATCGCGCTGCTGCTCTCGGCTGTGATGATGCTGTCCCAAGCTGTGGCAGCACTAGTCCGGGTAGTGGCGTGCAGACTCGAACTACGGAGGCAGGTGAGTCCGTTGACAGTTGGTTTTCTGCGATGCGCTGAGTTGCTAGGCAGACTATCTGGTCCAGCTTGCGGGAGTGACCAATCTCAGGTCCCGGTGTTCCAATTCGTTGCTAGTTTCTAGGTAGACTAGCAGCATCTCCCTAGGCTCTCAATGTCCAACAACTTTTGCCTGCGATTGGCTGCTCTTTTATAGGCCCCGGGAAGGGGAAAAGGCAGCGTGCATCATGGGACTTGTAGTTCTGACTTGTAGTTCAGTTAAGGGGGAAAGAGGGGGAGAGAGATCATATGACGATGAGATCATCCCTAGAGGGAGGGGGGAATGAGTGGAAAAGGGATATACCAAAGCGAGAGAAAAGGGGGAAAAGTAATTAAAGGTCCATTTCAAGGTGAAGAAAAATAGAAAAGAGAATGAAACTTAGATCTAACAAAGAAATATAACTTTATGAAATAAAGTATGACTTTGGCTTGTAGAGGTACAAGGTTTTTCATGTAGTGAGAGAAAGGGCTTTTAAATGGTTCAGTCCTACGTTATCTACGGTCCTACCTATATTGCTACCTAAGTGCTAACTATTCTTAATTACTTAACACACACTGTTTCTTACTATTGTTGAAGTTAAAAGAAGATTTAAGTATGTAGATGGTATGGGAAGAGATTGTGTATTGTTGGGGACCAAGATAATATACAAAAGGGCTTATTTTGTTTTGTTATATAAAACAAAATGGAGTTCTCTATAAACAAAATGGAGTTCACTGACAAAGA
>ML686001.1:380475-392155 GCA_007922175.1 Pelusios castaneus | reverse complement strand
AACAAAATGGAGTTCTCTATAAACAAAATGGAGTTCACTGACAAAGAGACTTCTGGGTAAAATGATGTAATGTTCTTGTAACTGACCCTACATACTGTTGGAATTTAAACCCCTTCTGAGGCTTTTCTGCCAATTGCCTCTTCTTATAGAATCCATGTCTTAGATATCTTGGGGCAAAAATCTCTGGTCACAAAAGGGTGGACATACTTTGAGCACTCACTCATATAAAGCTCAGTGAGCCAAGCTAACAGTTGGCCACAATGCACCAATGTCTTGACCATCCCTGGTTTGGACAATGTCAACCATGAATCCTTTCTACAGTTCCAGAATAATCTGTTGAACTGTGCTTTTGGGCAAAAGAAATTCTCCTTTTTTGTAGACTTTGCTTACACTTTCCCCTTGTGTTGAGATTGCCATTGTTCCTCCATTGCCCAGAGTACTCTCTCCAACAATGGCCACTTTTCCAGGTGAGGTTAGAGTATGTGCAGACTTGTGCAAGGCTGTTTAGAACTTGGCAGAAGAAAAGTTATACATTTTTATATATGTATATAAAACTATATACATTTTATAACTCTGAAAATGGCTGTGCTCTGTGCAATATTATTAACAAAGCAGAAAAAAATGCTGCAGACAAAACATTAACCCAAGGTATATGCAGAAAATAAATTTGGTTTATTATTACTAAAGAGCAGTTTGCAAGTTAAACACATGCCATATGAGTTTTTATAATGTATAGTATAACTGAAGCTTAATTCTTTACTTCCTGGTTATTTACTTGAAGTCAAACAAACCCTGTATTTCACATCTGGGAAAAATAAAGATGTAAAAAGGCGGGGTTATGGACATTCAAGGTATCAGTTAATTTTACAGCCCATCACCACAAACCATTGCCACTGGCATAATGACTCAGAAACAAGATAACATATTGTGGTAGTAATTAACCACTGTACATTTAACTCATATAATTGCTTTTGCAGCAGGGAACAGTGGTTTGGTGTTGCTTGTGTTTTGGATTTCATTTTAATTTGAAAGTAATGCTTTCTGGCCAAGAGTCTTTCTTCACCAGCTTGCTATTGAACCACGCCTTGCAAGTATCTTTTATATTATAGTATATTATTATTATAGTATACGCTCGTGCTCCACACCATCCACTTCCTCACCCTCGTGTCCCACCCCGATACAAAATGGCAGGACCTAATCACACCAGTAGAGGGCAAGGACCACCGGTGGGCTAGTCTGTATACCACCGTGACCCCATGGCCCACCGGGGACATCAGTTGACGGCTCCTCCATGAAGCCATGAGCGCAGGCGTATACTTGGCGCGGTTCACCCCTCGTCCCTATACCTGCCCATTTTGCGGCATGAGGGAAACCCTGGCGCATGTCTATCTGGAATGCGCCAGGCTGCAGCCCCTCTTCTGGCTCCTCCAGAACCTCTTTCTGAGGTTCTGGCTGCACTTCTCCCTCCCCCTGTTTTTATACACACTCCCATCCTTGGCCCCACAAAGTCGTGGGACCTCCTCGCCAACCTCCTCCTGGCCTATGCTAAGGTTGCCATATATAAAACCAGGGAGAGGAGGTTGGCTGAACGGGGTGTCTGCGACTGTGGGGCATATTTCTGGTCCCTTGTCTGTGCACATCTCTGGGCAGAGTTACTCTGGGCAGTGTCCGCTAGCTTCCTCGACACCTTCTGGGAGCAGTGGGCACTGTCCGGGGTTCTCTGCTACGTGTCGCTCTCAGAATCCCATATTTTAAACCTCTGACCTCCACACTGGACCCTGTTTTTCATTAGTTGTCCCTGTAATTTGTTGGAACTGGACCTAGTGCCACCTTCCCTCAGGCTGGGGGAGTGGTTTTAGCAGTGGGCAGGCTGGCGCAGGCCCACCACCACCCAGTGTCCAAAGAGGATGTTCCTTGAGTGATTTAAAGATGTAGCAGCTTTTAAGGAACTACTCTCTCAATTGCCAGCAAAGGGGTTGTGGACAGGGGAAAGGCAGCCTTGGCCTGGAGTCTCCTACTCCCTGATGACTCCTGGCAGCTGTAACAGTTCTTTCACCTTTCAGACTGCTCTAACCTATCCTGAGGGACTAGCCCTGTGCTTACCAACGCCAGGTTTGAGGAGCACTGAGAGCAGCTTGCAACCCCCTCTCTATATATGAGTAATGTTCCCTTTTTTATAGCACCAAAGGGTGTGCCAAGTGTTTACAGAACAAACAAAACCATTTGGTCCATGCCCTGAAGAGTTTGCAGCCTTCCTGTTTAATTAGAGATGGACTCAAGGAGCAAAGCAGATGCTCAGGCCATTTCAGGTGGTGAGCACAATTTAGATGGACAGACAGACATAAAATCAAATGAAGTTACATTGACATAAAGCCAACACATATGAGAGGAGACCTCCCTCCCCCTCCCCCAGTATTTGCAGAACAAGGAAGCATTTGACCCAAAGCTATAGCCCTGTGCAGTAACTGGTCATAGTAAAGAGCAGGTGTTTAGGTAATTACACTGTCATGCCTCTTGGTATAAGATAGCTGCTAGCTGCCAGGAATTTGGACGATGCTTCCCCCGTGGATAAGCTATTCCATAATTGTTTAATATGGGGTGTCTTGCAACTTCTTCTAAAGGATCTGGAGCTGGGCACGGTCCAGGATAAGATCTGAACTAGATGGACATCAGTTGCGACCTGCTATGGAAATTCTTATGGTCCTAATTATTTCCAAAAACAAGAATAACCCTAACAGCTCAGACAAATAGATTTGGCACCAGTTCAGGTGAGAAAAGGGCAGTTCTCTTGTTGTTATCACCTACAACCCACAAGTCAAATCTCTACAGCACATCATCAAGGACCTACAGACTATTCTACAAGATGATCCCTCACTCTCTCAGGCCTTGGGAGGCAGCTTTCTCTTCGCTTACAGGCAGCCTCCCAACCTTACACAGATACTCACCAGCACTATCGACCTAACAACAGAAACATTAAAGTAGACACATATCCGTGCAGCCAACCACGTTGCCAACTTTGAACACATATCTGCATAAAAGACAAAATCACAGGACCTAATCAAGCCAGCTACTCCAACAAGGTCTCATTCACCTGCTCATCCATCGATGTGAGTTATGCCATCATGTGCCAGAAATGACCCCCTGCCTTATACATTGGACAAATAGGACAATCGCTGCACAAAAAAATAAATGGACGCAAATCTGACATCAGAAATAACAACATTCAAAAACCAATAGGGGAACACTTCAGTCTTCCTGATCATTCCATTAATGATCTGGTAATACACGTACTCAGGCAAATGGATAACAAATCAAAGCTTCAAAGAGAAACTGCAGAAATGGAATTCATATGCAGATTGGACACCATCAATTTAGGACTGAATAAAGACTATGGTTTTTTTTTCCATTACAGCAGGTAATTTTGCTTTCCTTCCCCCCAGCCTTTCTCCACTGTTTGAATCTAAACAACTGCTTTGATTTGCTGTAACTGTCTGACCTGATCCTATGACTTCCACTCCACTGCATTTATTTTGCTCCCATTCTGTAAATTCCCCATCTTCAAGTGTCTGATGAATTTGGATTTTTTTCCCATGAAATCTCATGTGATAAATACATTTGTTAGTCTTTAAAAGTACCACCATATTCCTTGTTTCTTTTGCTGCACTAGACTAACACGGCTCCCCCTTTGGAACAACTCATGGCTGTTTATTTGGTGCCCCCAGTTGGTGGTGCTAATCCAGGTCCTGTTAGAGACCTGTCCACATTGCAAAACCACTGCCACAGATGGCACCAGTTGGCACCCTTATAGTTAGGACAAATATTAGATGGGCATGGAAACAACATCTCATCCACAAATGTAATTACTACAGGGGAGGGAGGAAGCATATCTGTGACCATTACTGGGCTTAGTTCAGCTCCTTGGCTTAACCGTCCAGTGCTTTCAATAAGGCAATTATTTGTAACACTACACTCACTGAAAGATTTTTAAAACATTACTCTGGTTTCTAAAGATAACCTGGGGTTTGCTAGATTCCTACATACCACTTTATGTTTCAATTTAGTCATTGTTTTCACTAATTGTGCAGGACAGGCCTATTTGAAATTTCCTGAAAAGAGGAAGGGAGAAGGAGTCACAGCTTTGTCCCCATTTATTTTTGTTAATCTGTGGGTGAAGTTTCCTGTATATATGGCAAGAACTCCCTTCCATTTCCCTAAGGATCTAGGGGGCCTCAGAGCTGTAGTAAATACATTCAGGAGAGAAGTGTCTGGCTTTTTTCCTTTCCCTTTCCTATGCTGGAAAAAGAACATTTGAGGGCAAAGGTCCTATTCAGGAGGAAATACTTAGATCTTAAAGTTCCTCCTTTGAGGTGGGTTGAGGAGGAGATATTCCTTCATTTCCCCCAGGGCCCTTTGCAGGAAAATACTTTCCTTTCTAGGTGAAGTGTCAGCAAGAGCTGTGACAGCTAGCAAGATGCTGCAGCATAAGAGGTATTAATATTGTATCAGAACCATAATAATCTTATTCCCACAATTACCAAACAGTGACAAACTGTACAACTGCCCTTGCATGCAACATTTGTGTGGATGGGGCCTCTCTAGCTTGCAGCTAGGAATAGTTCAAGGGCACACAAGTGTCAATCAGAATGTCCTGCTTCAGGGTATACTCATCAGGACATAATGTGGAGCTGTGTATTGTCAAAGCAAAGTAGCTGGAGTGAGCAAACATGTTCTACCTTGGAGGCTAGATACTTTGCCTTGGCGTGGCTCAAGATGAGCAGGAGGCCTGTAAAGGTGGTGTTAGTCATTCTTTCAACTCACAGGTCTTGGAAATGGCTTGCTCCCTGAAGTAAGATCTCTCATGTTTACATCTGTCTTCCCATTTCTTCCAGGGACTGTAATAGCAGCTGGGTATCATCAGGATATAGGGACATTTTGACCATGGCCCTTTCCTCAAGCCATATGCTATCCCTTCATTGTGGGGAGGAAGATTGTATAGAAATCATTAACTCAGCTCAATGTTACCTGAGGATGTTACCTTCACAGTCAAGGGTAATACTCAGCAGGCCAGATTCATGAGACAACTATTTTTCATAAAGCAGTTGTAGTGGAGGTCAGCATCTGACTCTTAGGCTATGTCTACTCTGGCAAAGTTAAGTCAACTTAACAAGGTCAACTTTAAGTTGACTTAAAGTCGACCTAAAGTTGACTTTGTTAAGTCGACCTAACAGAGTGGCAATACTTTAAGTTGAGTTAAATCAACCTTGTTAATTCGACTTAACAGCTTTAAGTCGATTTAATAAGGCCGACTTAGCACTAATCCCTGTCCACACTGGCTTTAAGTCAATTTAAGAAGTCAATTTAAGGCTTAAATCAACCTCAGAGGAGGTGTTATTAAGTCGACTTAAGCTCTTATTAAGTCAACTTAAGGAAGGGCTTAAGACAACTTAATAAAAGCCCAGTGTGGACGTGCCTTTGTTTAAGTCGACTTAAGCGTCCTTAAGTCGACCTAACTTGCCAGTGGAGACATAGCCTTAAAGTCTATCAAGCAGGACAAAAGAAAAAGAGTAGCCTGCCACCATTGGCAGTGGTTCTATGAAGGGTAGTATTAGAGACCCTTTTAGCTATAGAACAGGACCTCAGAGGCAGCTCATCATCTCTGCGGCACATGCCCTCCTTTTGGAGGGTATTACACTCAACATCTCAACAGCTCCTTCAGAGAAAAAAGGATCTTCTCTTCATGCAGTGAGCTATCACCCTGTCCATAACTTGCTAAGACTTAGAATTCTCCCTTTGACTACGAAGATCACATTACACATATACTGTGTGCTCCTGAGAATCTGGGGATCAACAGCTTTCCAGTAACTGTTCAGTGGGATTTTCTCCCAGGAAAGCTCATGCAATAAATAGATTTCTTAGTCTTTAAAAGTGCCCCAAGACGCCTTGTTTGTTCAGAAACAGTTATGCTGAATAGAGTTGCTTTTTTTTCCAGGAATATATTTTTTATTTGACATGTCCTTCCTTATTAAAAGATACTGCAGTCCCATGAGTAAGTGGGTCTATCAGGCTTATATGTCCTTTGAGGGTTCTTGCGTACAAGTGTTTTCCATCTGTAATTCCTAATCCAAGTGTGTCACTGCCTACTTAAAGGCTGCTTAAAGGTCAGCCTGCTGGAACATGCTCACTGCCCTGGAAGGAGGGAGCTTGCTGCCTCATCAGCACTGTGGAAAAAGTTGTATGTTGATCTTTTGTTTATTTTCTCCAGTGTTGAGGGGGTATAGGAGGGAAAGGTTAAACTCTGGAGCTTTACCCATACATGAGAATTTTGTGTTTTCATTCTTGTTTCTGTTCCTGTGCTGTAAGGCATTGTGGGAGAGCTGGCAGGTTATAACACTTGCTCCCACGTGAATTGAAGACATCCGGAACTGGATGTTGACAGGAAGATGTTCTCATTGTTTTAAGACGTTCCCTCATGTTCCCCATTTTGTCTGCCCTATACTGGCAAATTAACTTTTCAAATTAGATGTCAAGCATCTTCTCTTTTCCTTCTGAATGTCTACCTCCTTTGTTTTCTAAGTACAAGCTGTATCACGGCAGTAGTAAACAGGGAGAAATGTCAAACAGCCTGATAAGGAACAGAACAGTATCAGCCCATATCCCTAATATTAGACCTGTAAATGAAGTTCTGTATTTCATGCGCTGCAGGGCTCTCTTGGTGCTCATCAAGCTGTTATATTTTGGCTGATGTGTGACTTAGCTTTCCTAACATACCCCTTGACTTTGCCTCTCCTAAAACAATCAAGCTAGAGGGAGTTTGGCCATCAATTTCCATGTCAGCAGTTCAGACCCAAAGTTACCTTCCTGTTTAAACCCTTTAACTACAGAAGAAGGGCCTGGTCCTGCATTATTACCTCACTTTGTTTTCTTTGAGAAACCAAGAGAAATTAATGACAACTCACTGCCTATCAACCTCTTACAAGTACGCATTTCACACAGTTTCCTTCCAGATGTGATCCCAAACCAAATCTCTGGTCCTGAACATCTTGAACCTTAGGGAAGCTCATACAGAGTTTGGCACCCAAATGTTGTGCTTGGTTTCTTTCTCCTTCTAGTTGGCCAAACCAATATCCAAGGCCTGACCACCTTTGGGATGAACAGATATGGAAATGGACTTAGTAACTCAGACACATATCTACTATCAAGAATTCACCAGTTGACTCAGTTTAGCTTAAAACTGGACATACATGCAGTCAAAATGTGTGTGAATATTATCTCAGTCATCTCTGGGCTGAAGCTAAGCCAGCTAGCCAACATCTAGGCACTAACAGTCACTCATTCCTTTGCATTGGCAGGGTCAGATGTGCTGGAGAGACATATCAAGTGGAGTCCCACAGGCAGAGGCGGCTTTTGGGGTAGGCGAAGCAGGCACATGCCTAGGGCCCCAAACTGTAAGGGGCCCACTTGCCTGCTCCAAAAGCCGTGTCTGCCTCGGTTGGCAGCAGGCGGAGGAGCTGGCCCGTGTCCGAGGTTGGCGGCAGGGAGTTGGGGCTGGAGACAGGGGGCCCCCGTGGGCCTATACAGGGCCCCACAATGTGCTTTCGCCTAGGGCCCCCAATAGCCAAAGGCCGCCTCTGCCCACAGGGATCAGTTCTGGGTCTGCTTCTGTGCTCTTCATCAGTGATTTAGATACTAGTCTAGGATACGTCTACACTGGCAAGTTAGTCGACCTGAACAAAGCCGCGTCCACACTGCATTTTTATTAAGTCAACTTAAGCATTTCCTTAAGTCAACTTAAGGAAAGCTTAAGTCAACTTAATAACACCACCTCTTTAGGTCAACTTAACTTTTCTAGTGTACACATAGCCCTAGAGAATTCACTTCTAAAGTTTGTGAACAATACTGAAGTAAGTAGGATGAAATTCAATAAGGACAAAAAGTAACCTCTTTAGGAAGGAACAATCATTTGCACTACACGTAATGGGAGATGACTGATTAGGAAGGAGTACTGCCGAAAGAGATTAGGGGTCATAGTGGATCACAGCAGTGGGAACAACATCTCTCAGGCTTCCAGCTCCCTCTTAACTCACCTGATGGCCTGAAGGGGAGCCAGGAGTCTGAACTTCAACACAGCCAGGATCCTTGGAGCTTGGGTGCCACAATTTCCAAGCTCTTGGCTTTCAGGAGAGCTGCAGAGTAGCTTGAAAGCCAGAGCCCCCAGAGCTTCAGGCTCTCAGCTGCCTGTCAAGTCCATCAGGCAAACTGCTGAGGACCAGATCCTCAAGCTGGCAGGAAACCAGTTAGGTTTCGGAAGGAATCCCTGTCTGTGTTCTATCATAGCTTTGTGAAATTGGAACTGTCTCCATGAAATATTTCAATTGAAACAAATCAGTATTTTGCAACATAAAAAGGCATTCAGTTGGAAAATCTCCAACCATCTGTAGGCTTAACTATGTAAACAAAAGTGGATGTGTTTAAGATCAGCTGGAATAGTTTCCTCTATTTACACCCTGATCCTGCACAACTTTGCTTTCTCTATTTCCTGCACCTAACTGATAACAGCACTTTTGATGTTCCTGCTCCTTTTTAACTGGTGGTACCTAGCAGGGGATCCTGTTTCCAATTCCCTGTTTCTCTTACCACAATTTACTCCTGCTTCCTCACCCTAACTCCAGCTGCTGACTCCAGTTTGGTTTTCTGAGTGGCTTCTGGATATGGCTTTGCTCCCTGGACATGGCTCTGACTCCAAAGTAACAGGTGATATGGCTTCAGGCTTTGGTGTGTGACCCCTAAGAATGACCTTAAGTCTGCTCTGGGCTACAACCACTAGGTCAGACTGCCCATGCTACAGACTCTGACAGATTGTGACTAGCTGCTCTTCTGCTGTGAGGGCTCCCTTGTGACAGATACCATCCCTCATCAATGTTAGGTGGCTGAAAATTTTCAGCTGAAAATAAGTTCTGCTTAAAAAAAAAAAAGAGGTTTCATCAAAAAGTTAACTTTTCACAAGCAAAATTTCAGTTCAGTTACATTTTCCAATGAAAAACTTTGGAACAGGGGTGTCCAATCTTTTCAAGTGAGGGGCCACATTGCAATTATTTTATCACTTGGGGGGGCGGCGAGCAAATTTTGGATAGATAGGGCATAGAAATTGATCATATTAGTAATAAAATTGAAACAGTCAAAAAATAAACACCAGTTTACAAACTCAATTGGGTTCTGTAAAAGCAGGGGTGGCAAAGAAGAAAAGTGGTGGTAGGCAAAAGAGGACAGGGGTGGGGAGAGCGTGGGGACAAAGGCCAGGGTGACAAGAGAGGGGAGGGGGGGATGGCTGGCAAGGGAGAATGTGGAAGCAGAGCAGGGCAGGGTGTGGCAAGAAAGGGAAGGGGAGCGTGGCTGGCAGGAGAGAACGTGGGGAAAAGGCAGGAGTGCAGTTCCCCCCCCCACCCAGCACCTCACCTGCAGCTCATGGTGCCCCTCCCCACCGGCTGCCACAGCACTGCACATTGGGAGCACTGGGTTCCCCCCTCCTCCCTAGCACCTCACAGTGCCCAGCCCCTCCACTCCTGGGCCCCTCACACGCTGTAGTTCCCCCCCCCCGCCGTCACCTGCACAGAGTGTCCCCCCCTCCCTCCAAGCACAGAGGGGCACCCAGCTCCCCATACGCCCTCCCCCACCCAGCATGAAGCAGCAGCGGCTCTCTGGCCCCTCCCTCCCCTGCAATGGAGCAGAACTGACCCCATTTCCCCAAAGCATGGAAAGGCACCAGGGCTGCACCCCCTCTTCCCCCCCAGGTCAGCACCGACCCCTCCCTCCCCCCACATGGAGCAGCACTGGCTCTCCGGCTCCTCCCTCCCTGCAATAGAGCAGCACCCGCCCCCTTCCCTCTGCTCCAAGCACAGACAGAGGGGCTCCCTGTCCAGCCCTCCCCCCCAGCATGAAGTGACACCCAACCCTTCCTGCATCACAGTCCCCCTTGCTGCTGGCACCTTGACTGCAGGTGCCTGCCTCTTCGGCCGAGCCTCTCCGACATCCCCAGCAGGGAGCTGCTCCCATGGCACCTCCGCACCCCCCCCCCTCCATTCCCACCGGCTCCCCAACCTTCCCTCACTCCCCACTGGCTCCCCAACACGCCCCCCACTACTCAAACCCTCCCGTTCCCTTCTCCCAGGCGGCCAGCTTGCTGATCCTCCCCCACTTCCCGCCGGCTCCCTGGCATACCCCACCGGCTCCGTAGGTTGGACAAGCCTGCTTTGGAATACAATGAAGCAAAAAATTCTGTTGAGCTTCAAATTGTAATTTCATGGGGGGTTTTTTGTTTTCAAAAAATTAAAAAATATTTGAAAAATTTTGGAGTTTGTTTCTCCCCCTCCTATTTCTTCCCTCTGCTCTTTCTTCTTTCTTATGAATGCTATAGAAGGAATGTTGTCTAGGTGTTCTGTTTCTCCTTTTCCTCCACTCTAACTTTTCAAAAGTTCTCTAACTTTGGGAATTTTACCAAACATCATAAAGAAAAATTAGACGTTACTACTCTGCCACTCTAGTGTTTCCAGAATTGAAGAACTTTTGATACATCTCAGAGTGGAAAGGGTGGGGGTAGCAACTAAGTATATGTGGGTAGGGAGGAAAGCCCAGACACTATTCATTTTATTGCACTCCATGGTGCTCACCACCCTGAACAAAATGCAGAAGGAAAAAGAGAATTCAAAGTTTAAAATAAGTTCCATTTTGAACACTGTGAAATAAAAATAAATGCAAAATTTTGAAACATTTCAATAAATTGTTTTTCTATTTCTTGACCAGCTCTAATCAACTTACCTATGTTTAGTAAGGAGACATGAACTCCATTCCCTTCAGTGTACTGATGATGCCTAGTTAGAATCATAGAAGTATAGTACTGGAAGGGACCTCAACAGGTCATCTAGTCAAGTCCCCTGAATTCAAGGCAGGACTAAGTATTATTTAGACCAGGGATGTCAAACTCATTTGCTATGGTGGGCCACATTTGACTTAAATGTACTTCAAGTGGGTCGTATATACCATAAATCTAAATACTAGGGCCTACTCCAAGGGTGAGCAAACTATGACTTGTGTGCCAAATCCAGACCATAAGTAATCCAGCCCACCAGCTGCCATCGCTTCCCCTCCCTCACATCTGCAGTGGCAGCTTGCCGCAGCCAGAGTGCTGCCGCTCTGCTCCACTTCCCTCCCAGCTCCAACCTCCCACTCCCTCTCAGCTCCAGAGGGGTGCAGCCAGAGCACTACTGTTCTACTTTGCCTCCTTCCCAGCTTCCAGGACAGCTCTCAGCTGCCTCGCAGCCCCACAGCTGGCTCTGTGCCATGCCACCCTGGCCAGCTCCCTGGGGCCGGCTTTGCGCCAGCGTGTCACACCCCCCAGCCGGCTCTGTGGCTGGCTCTCCACTGCTCCCCTTCACCCCCCCACTGGCCCGTCCAGTGGCCAGCTCTCCACTAGATCAGGTCCATAAAACTTACAGATCCTAAACTTAATGAATTGTTTTGCTTCATTAAATTTCTCCTCACTGATATTTTCATTGATATTGTTGGGAAAAAATTCCTGATGGTAGAAATTATGAGCAGACTCCAGTCAATAAAATGTTATTCTTTACTTTAAAAATATGAAGAAAGAAAGAAAGAAAGAAAGAAAGAAAGAAAGAAAGAAAGAAAG
>ML686001.1:338746-380465 GCA_007922175.1 Pelusios castaneus | reverse complement strand
AAGAAAGAAAGAAAGAAAGAAAGAAAGAAAGAAAGAAAGAAAGAAAGAAAGATTCCTTACCTGGCTCTGATTAGAAAAAAAGAGGAAAAAGAATGTCAGGAAATTTTGAAATTAAAAAAAGGGGGGGCACTGCAAAAGTTTTCAGGGGCCCTTATTATTTGCCAAGTCAGAACCCTGGGTCTGAACAGCTTCTTATTTTGGGATGTTCAGAATCCAAATACACATCCAAATTTCAAACTGATCCCATTCCTAAAAAAAAAAAAAAAAAATACTTTAAAGGGTGTCTTCTCTATGACCGGCAAAATAAAAGATTTCTTCTCTATGAATGGCAAAATAATACTATTATCACAAACTCCTTTGAATGCTAGCACCATCTACTGTGTACTCTGAGCAAAAGTCCAATAATATAAAATGAATTATTTATCCTTTTAACGAGCAATTGTAGTCCAGAAAATAAAAATCCAGATTTGGTTTCCCTGTGACTTTGATATCAAATGTAGTTAGTTTACAGATCAAGTCAGAATAGAACCCATTGCATTCTCCCAGAGCTGTACTTGCTAATAGGAATAAAAAATGGTAAAGACAGTTTTTAATTAAATATTTGGATATGATTCAGGAGACAGGCAGTGTATAGGTCTAATGGGTAAGAAGATGTTATTTTTATAATTATTATTAACTAAATAACAACCTAATTAATAAAATTGTTTGTTTTTATCTTTACTGACTATAATTACATATTAATTACAGCTCCCCTAAGCTAGCGTTTTAATTGAAGTGAATTCCTCTACATAATCATACTAGCAAGAAGAGCTAGTGGGAAAATTCTATTTTAAAATCTGTGGAAATTATAAATATGATTTTTTTAAAACTGTCTTGCTCCTGTGCCAAGTGAATGCAGAGGGGGTGGAACACTCTCTGATTTCCTTACATTCACTTTGCACTGGTATAAATGACGACAGATGGTGCAAGTCAGTGAAGAACCATTTTTGGGTTTGGTTTGCCCTTACACTATTCCAGTTTTATGCTGGTGCAACTCCGTTGATGTCAATGCCAGCATAAAACTGGAGTAACACAGTGGTGAATTAGGCTTATAGTTTCGAGACAATATTGTTCTTCCTATAGGCTTGCAACCATATCAATTAATTTGTAAATTACTTCAATGTCCAGAATTATACATATAGATGTATTGCTTTAATAAGTTAATGCTCTGAAATTAATTGGAGCTTAAATTCTGATAAACAGGTGTCTGGCACAAATATTGCAAAGATATAGCTCTATGATTTCATCTTTTAAAAAAAGACTGGAAAGATTTGGTTGTGCACAGAGATTATCTTACCTGTTATTTTAAAGAATAAACATAGCAGCAATGTTGACTTAACAGAGCCGAGTGGTTTTTTGCTGTGTAAATAACTATGCAAAACTCAGTTATTGGCATTTAGCAACCATGGGGCAGAAATGCTTATAGAAAGATAAAGCTGGGCGTTATTAAGTATGTAGAGCCACTCCATTGAGTAATAGGGAGGTACCGCAGGAGTCAAATCTGCAGACCTCTGCACTGGGCTATGTTTCTTCTTGATGTGTGGGGATAACATTACCTAATGGGACCTGCACAGAGAAAAGGATCTATGCTTCAGTTAGGAAATGTTCCCCTATTCTGTTCCAATGAGAATATAGCGAATTGATACCATGCTTCCACTCACTTTATTCTTGTCTTTGTACACAAGAATACAGCACGCTGTCATTTTACTTCTCACACTGTTGGTGCCAGAAATGTCTCCTCTGTAGGTCCTAACCCCAAGCCTTTATTAGACTCTTTTCCCCTTCTGCACTCATTCTCATTTCATATCTTGTCTGAAAATATAGCTAACATCATCTGCTTCTATCTTGTCACTTATAGTTTCTTCTACTGTTCTTTGCAAGAGAATTCCTGAAATATTTTGTTTATTCATGTTACCGTAGCACCTAGCAGTCCTATTCATGGATTGGGATGCCACTGTACAGCAAGGTGCTGTACAATCACAGAACAAAAAGATGGTCCTTTCCCCAAAGAGATTCCAGTCTAAGGTATTAGACAAGAAACGACAGATGGATCAAGATAGACAGACAGACAGAGGAAGACAAGGAGATAAGGGGACAGAACTGGTCAGCATGGCTATGTCTACACTTGTTAATTTAAGTAAAGTTAGCTAAGTCAACTTAACAAAGTCGACTTAGCATGTCCACACTTACATTTTAAGTCGACTTTGAGGGGACCCTACAAAGTCAACCTAGAATGTCCACACTGGACACCTAGGTCAACTTCTAAGGGCTAGGGGGACCTGGGACAGGTCCACGGTGCCAGGGGGCTCAGCCTTTGCCCCATTGTACTTTGGTACAATGGGGCAAAGGGCGGCAGGGACCCTGGCAGGGCATAGGGGCAGGGTGGGCAGGGCTCTGCCCTGCCCTGTGAGGGGGCATGCCAGGCTCTCCCTGTGCCAGCCACCCTGGCAGGGAGGGCAGTGGGGAAGCCCTGGAGGCCCCTAAGTCGACTTAGAGTCGACTTAGGGGTACTCCACGTCCACACTGGCGTAAGTCGACTTAATAGAGTGGCTACACTTTAAGTCGACTTAAGTCAACCTTGTGAAATCAACTTAACAGTAGACATAGCCATCCACACTGGTTTTAAGTCACCTTAATAAGGTCGATTTAGCGCTATTCCCCATCCACACTGGCTTGAAGTCGACTTAAAAAGTCAATTTAAGGCTTAACTCGACCTTCAGAGGTGGTGTTATTAAGTCGACTTAAGCTGTTATTAAGTCGACTTAAGTAAGTGCTTAAGTCAACTTAATAAAAGCCCAGTGTGGGCACGGCTTTGTGTAGGTCAGTTTAAGCATCCTTAAGTCAACCTAAGTTGCCAGTGTAGACACATGCAATATTGAGCCTTGAAAATGAAGACAAGTAGTTTGTGTCTGATACAACAGAGAAAGGAGAGCCAATGATGAGATACAGAGAGAGAAATGACCTTGGCAAACAATTTATATAACCCTCATCCCTATGGAATCTGAGCACCTACTTACATATATAATCTGGCAAAACATTTATTGGGTGTAACATTGGCATCATTAAAGCCAATAGCAGAACACCATTGAGTTCAGGGTCAGGATTTCACTCACTGAGTTTTAAGGGAGTTTAAAATAAGAAATAAATAAGAACTGGACATCATATGAATTAAATTTTCACCTGCCTCCAAGATGCACTGCAGGCAGCTGGACAGAAAGGGCTGAAAAGTAGTTTATTTCTAACCCTCCAGTCTTTAGGGGTTCTATAACAGCCTTCACCCATGTCCAGATTATAGCAACCAGGGACATGACACTAGTGATTTCCCCATGCCAGGAGAAATTTCTACCTGATTGGATCCAATGGCTTTGTCACTGTACACTGGCTGACTGGCACAGAGACCATAGCAGGGGAGAGAATTTGTTTTTAGAAAAGCCTGGTCTTCCACAAAAAAGGGGAATGATATTTCTAACTAAACATCAATTCTACTGTGTTCCTTAACAGTTAATGGGGTGATAGGAATTGTCAGACACCATAGCTTTACCAAAAGGTAGCCACACAAAAGTGTTTTCCAGAGGTTACATATTGTTACAAAGTCTGAATAGCAATCAGTACATATTATCATAATAGTGTGAAACAAGAGAACATTTAGACATTCCAGCATGTTCATAGTTAATTTATTCTTAATGATATTACATCATCAATTACTAGCTCTAATCTAGACCTTTCTGTGTGGATAACAAGAACACCCTGAGTTACAAAAAGGATTAAAAAATAAATTCACACAAATGTTTGGAAGGGATGCCATTAACCTTTATGTTTAAGGGCATATTCCAACCGCTGACTCATCGGGTGAGAAACTAACTTTCCCTATAGCCAAGTAATTCTGTAATTGCACACTTCAGGTTTCTTGTACTTTCCTCTGAAGTATCTGGTACCATCCATTGACAGAGGCTGGATACTAGATTAGATGAATTGCTGCTCTGATCCAATATGGAAATTCTTATGTTCCTATATCATAATTCTCCATTGCTATAATAGCTCAGTAGGATATTTTAATTTGTTGGCATCGTAACAAAGTAATTCCATATTCCTATGTAAATCCTTGCTTGTGCCATCTCTAGATCATGTGATGGATCCAAAGCAAATACTTAGTCTGAAGGCAATCTGTAGAGAGGAGGCTCAATGGGAATTTTAGATTTCATTGTAACATTGTTGTTGCATTGCCTCTTTCAACTAAAGCAGCTCATCTAATTAGAAAAAAACTAGCTAGGACAATAAACTGATTCTGTAACACCACACTATGGGTAGCGGAGTCAGTTCAGAGAATAAGGAGTCCGCCAGAAGATCAAAGGAACTGGAAAAGAAACTCCAGAAAGATGCAGAGCGGGATGCCAGGACAGTCAAATTGCTCTTGTTGGGTAAGTATATAATAGTAATAATAATAATCTATTATTCCTTTCATTAAATAATTGTTTTCACATAGAAACTAAATTCCAATACAGTGGTTTTCCAGCTTTTACATTTTTTACTTCAAAGTAAAAATTTATGTAAAGTGATAAATATAAAAAAGTTTTGTGAGTGATGGCTGGCACCTGCTTTATGTCATGAAATGACTGAAAGGGAGAAACAATTAAGAGGAAAGGAAGAGGTTGAAAATGAATTTGGTCTTGTTACCTTTAATAATTTTTAGAGCATTTAAATTCCTGGAATAAAAGAATTTGAGGAACAGAAATCCCTATTAGAATAATTAGTTAAAGTATTTGTAATCTTTTAATAGAGAAAGGAAGAGGAACAGTACAATAAACATAGTCTATATGCATTAGCAAATCAATTGAAGGAATCAACAATTCAGCAAAGCTAACAAAAACAAAACCCCACAAATGCAACTGGCTCATGAAAATATGTTAATTGTTTTAAGTTTCCAAAACTCTTGCAACTTGCTGTACACAGTACAAACAGATGGTTTAGTTAAACTTTCTATATGTAAAAATGCTTCTGTGTACATTTTGTGGTAGTGGATGATGTGAAATTAACGCAAATGGATTTTCCTATATACCATTTCTCCTCATACAAATGTGAACTAGGGAATGCGTGTTAATGGGCAGCATGAGTAATGATTCAATATTAGTCCTCTCCATGAGCAAGTTTGACATTTATCAGACCTCTACCAGTGTGCTATACACTCCTACAAATTGTCTTAATATTTTTCATAACATCTAATAGTATGACATGTGGCATAACAAAACAAATATGTTTGAACAGATGAATAGGACTCATTTTAACTGTATTGATGACACTCTTACAAAAGCTTATACATTGTATTTTATTCATCTCAGAGCCTCAGCTAATATAAATCAGCATAAGTCCATTGACTTCAGTTTTATAGTAGTCCTCAACTGACACCAGATGAAGTTTTAACCCTCATTATTTAAATAAATTCTGGGAAAACATATCATAGATCTCTGCAGCAATAACAAGATGGCACCAGTTTGATAAATGTTTTGATGTTAGAAACAGTTCTTGGTTGCATCATAATAAGGATATGATGTAATATTTTAAGAAGGAAAAATTGTAAATATGTTAAAAGATATCATATTGGCAAATATTGTATTATATAGATAGATATTAATGACAGTGTTTCCTGGAAAATTATTAAAGCAGTAATGCTTAAGGGATCTATCTTTGCAATTTACTGATAAAAAGTGCTGCATAAGAGCTAGTTATTAGTTATTTATTAATTTATTATTATTATTGGCAAAAAGGCAGAAGTATAGGTGACCATATAGACCCATGAAAAAGAGTGTTCCCTATATACTCTGGATGCAAACTAGAATTCCTTTTCTTCCCTATAGTGAATATGCAAGTCTTGTGACCCAGTAAGATAAGTCACTATCCTCTTTGAGACAAACTAAAACTAGTCAAAGCCTCGGGAAGAAGGAGTTTTTAAAGAATAATATTGAAATTCCCAATGTTGACAAAGATTTTGGTCAAAATAATTGACCAGCTTTAGAAAAATAAATGGTATTGTAGCCAGAAACAATAGCTAGCTAACTAGATACTACTAAGAAATACTGAAATTGCGATAATAGATCGGCCCTATGTTCCATCTAGTCGGTAGCCTGACTCTGATGGTGTCCAGTTGCTGCAAAATGAGTTATGAAAAGAACCAAAATGGCAATTATGGGACCACCTGCAACCAGGAAATTTTTTCCCAAACCCTCATTGTTTAGAAGTTTCATTATACTGAGAGGCTTGAGACATTTTATCCCTTCCATAACTCTTCTTTTTCAGTGTTTATTGTTATAACTCTGGATATGTTCTCCAGATAAGAGTTCAATACTTTGTGGAACCCCATTAAGCTCTTGGCCTCAATAAGATCCTGTGGCAATGAGTTCCACAGTCTAACTGTATGCTATATGAAAAAAAAGTCTTTTTATTGGTTTTAAATTTGCCACCTTTCAATGTCATTCACTGTCTTCCTGTTCTTGTATCAAGAGACAGGGTGAATAGCCTGATCTATATCCTCAAAAGCATTCGTTATTTTGTTTATTTCAATCATGGATCCCTTCATTCATCTTCTCCCTCTGGTAAAGATCTCAGTCTTTTCAATGAGAAGTACGTTGGCAAGTTTTTTCCTTGTAGCGTCCCTGACATGGACAATGAGGAGGCAACTATCTGCTAAAAAGCAAGTGAAAGGAAAAAAAAGATTTTCTGGATTTAGCAGATACCACTTAAATTGTCCTTTAAAAATATCTATATCTGAGACCCTAAAACTGTACTAGGGTTAGTGCAAAGGTGGCCTGTCACGGTACCTCCCTGAGCTACAGGGAAGCAAAGCTACTACACCTGCCATTAGTCTGTTGCAGCACGTCCTCTTCCATGGCTAACCAGCAGTGTGGGCCAAACCAGGTTGCTTGTTAAAGTCACTTACGCCAGCATAAATCAAGAGTAACAGCATTGCAGTCCAGAGAGTTGCCTCAATGAAAATCCATCTGGAGATCAGGGCTCCAAACAAAAACTACCGCAGGGTTGGGGAAATATACAGGCATAATGTCCATTCTTTGAGCATGGGACCGCTATTTTTTGTGCAGATGTTATCTCCTGAACAATTGTCAAGAACCCAATTTCACTATGATTATTCTGATCATCATAGAAAAAGGTTATTATGTAGCAGATTTGTACTCATTCAGACCAAATATTGCCATGGTATAATGGACCAGATGTCACCATGTTTCTTCAGTGATAGGGTGGTAGCAATGGTGTAGCGATGGGGGATAGGAGCACGCTTCTGAGCACTGGGCTGCGGAGAGCGCCGGGTGGGGGTCTGCAAGGTGTGGGGTAGTATGAGGCAGCCAGGGGAACAGAAAGGTGGGCTAGGCCCTGGGGCTTTGGCAGTCACTGGACACCCTCGCTATGCCACTGAGTGATAGGAAACATTCTGGAGGAACTGCAAATTATGAGTCTTGAGAGTGCCCATAACGCCTTTATGATTAAAACAGTGTGCTGTGCATTATAAAATGTACTGTTTCCAGCAGTGTTTTTATCAAGGGAAGGATTCAGTACTTGGACTAATCTCTCTGGAGTCTACAGCTTTCAAGTGGTCACTCTACGATAGCATGAAAACCACCTACAAAAATGAAGGCACCGTTATTTAGTTCAGTTTCCATTATCCATACAAGGAGTTTAACATGGAGATGTTGAGCATTGCTCTTGGAGCAGGAATTGAGAACTGCAGGTTTCTGACTTGCATAAGTCTCACAATGGTTGCAAGAATGAAATCCTTTGTGATTCTATCTCCTCACCCCAGAGAACCACATCACCCACTTTCCATCCAGCCATAACTCACGTAAGATTTGTGTGTTAGAAACAAACACCGAGAAAGTACTAAGGCCATATTTTAGAGTATTTGAAACTTGGTTAAGTGCCATCCTTTGATTTGGCATGTCTCATTTAGTCTGCATATTTGACAGATGATGCTTTGCAGGACAGTAAAGTAGCAGATGCCCAATGTAGACCCATGACACTGCACCAATAAGAACTAAAGCACTCCTACATGAGTGGGTCACTCTAGTGAGGTATGTGATAAACACATTATCTCAGAATCCTGCTTAATACTGGTAGGACTTTCCTCTTTGCTAGGGCTCCAAGCAACTTGTTGGTTGTGGAGTAGCATCAGGACTTAGGCCAGGGCTCAACGAACTCCAGCTGCCAGGTCGCCATGGCACCTGGAGTTTGTAGCCAAAAATAAAACTAACATAAACCAAAATAGCCAAAACTAAACCAAATAAAACTGAACCCAAACAAAACCAAATAAACCAAAAATAAAACTGCTGGTACCTTTATCTGCCCTCAGCAGATTCGGCAGTGGGAGCTGTGCACTACTGCCGGGGATTTTCAGAGGAGAGGGGCATCCCAGCTAGTTGCCTTGTGTTGAAGCTGGATGCCTAACTAAGTGCTCATTTTGTGCAGTCCTGACTTGGGCAGCATTGTACATGTCCACCAGAGGAATATTAGACGCCTGAGCCCCTCCAGTGTTGGGTGGCAGCTGAGTGGTGGTTTCTAGAAAGTCAATAATCTTTAAATGTCAGATTTAGGTGCCTAAAGAAGCAGCTAAGCATCTACAGGCCAGTCTACACTTAAAACACGGCATCCACTCAGCTGCACCATTATAACACTTACGTGACAATGCTCCTATATTGATGGCAGAGAGCTCTCCCATTGTCCTAGTTGATCCAGCTCCCTGAGAGGCAATAGCTGTGTTGATGGGTGACGAAATCCCATCAATATAGAGCTGTCCATATGATTGTGGAAGATCAGTACAACTACATGCTCAAGGATATGGATTTTTCACATCCTTGAGCAACCTGGTTATACTGACATAGGTCTGTAGTGTTGACCTGGCCTAAGCACTTTGGTGAACCTGTCCTAAAGTCACTTTTGAAAATGAGACTTAGGACTTGTCTACATAGTGCTGCAGTCTGGACTACCAGGGCAGAGAGTGGGTCGACCTGTGAATTATAAAGTTCCCTAGTGTATTAGTCTCCACGGCTATGTCTACACCGGCAATTTAAGTCGACTTAAGGAAGCTTAAGTCGACTTAAATTAAGCCGCGGCCACACTTGGTTTTCATTGAGTCGACTTAAGCAGTTCCTTAAGTCGACGTAATTACTACCACTCTTTAGGTCGACTTAACAATTAAGTTGATTTGTTAAGTCGACCTACAGACGGTGTGGCTGCCCTAGGTTGACTTATTCTATAAGTCGACCTAGGGCATGGTCCCAGTGAGAAGGGAGCTGCAGCTCCTTTCTCCCTGGGACCCCCCTGTGGGTCCCAGCAAAAAGGGAGCTGCAGCTCCTTTCTCCCTCAGATCCGTTTGGGTCCCCGGTAAAAAGGGAGCATGGGGCTCCCTTCTGGGGGGAGAAAGGAGCCACAGCTCCCTTTTTGCTGGGACCCGAGCGGTCCCAGCCAGAAGGCTGCCCTGCACTCCCTTCTCCCGGGGACCCGAGAGTGTCATGGCCAGAAGGGAGCCCCACACTCTCTTCTCCCTGGACCCGCAGGGGTCTGGGCAAAAAGGGAGCGGTGCTCCAGCTGACAGGGGATCCTTGGAGGTTCTCCTGTCAGCTGGAGCACCAGGCCAGCAGCTTCCGGTGCTCCAGCTGACAGGGGATCCTCAGAGGTTCCCCGGTCAGCTGGAGCACCAGTGGATTCCTTCTTGCCCAGACCCACGGGGGTCCGGGGAGAAGTGAACGGGGCTCCCAGCAAGAAGGGAGCCTGTGCTGCCTTCTCTCTGGGACCTGTGTGGGGTCCCAACAAGAAGGGAGCCCCGGTTCTGACCCATGGCCCCCTTCTGCCGGGAAGTCATCGGTCCCAGCAAGAAAGGAGCCCTGGCTCCCTTTTTACCAGGACCCCGCACAGGTCCCAGGGAGAGAGGAGCCTGGCTCCCTTCTCACCAGGACGCGCAGGTCGATCTTATTAAAGTCAACTTAACAAAGTGGACTAAGTTGGCTTAGCTTTAAGTCGACTTAGCCCACTTTGTTAACTCAACCTAACCACCCTTAAGTCAACTTAAGAAAGTTGATTTAAGGGTTACTCCATGTCCACACTGTCCTTAAGTCAACTTCAGGAGTCGACTTAAGAGTTAACTCAACTTAATGAGTGGTAGTAACAAAGTCGACTTAAGCTTTCATTAAGTCGATTTAAGGACTTTCTTAAGTCGACTTAATGAAAGCCTAGTGTGGACATGGCTTACTTTAAGTTGACTTAAGCCTCCTTAAG
Organism: Pelusios castaneus; assembly: GCA_007922175.1. Classification (NCBI taxonomy): domain Eukaryota; kingdom Metazoa; phylum Chordata; order Testudines; family Pelomedusidae; genus Pelusios; species Pelusios castaneus. Next base: position 370,151 of record ML686001.1, on the reverse strand, counting down.
TCGACTTAAATTGCCAGTGTAGACATAGCCTTAAAGACTAACAAATTTCCTCAGGCATAAGCTTTTGTCAGTTGCAGCCCAAGAAAGCTTATGCCTGAAGAAATTTGTTAGTGTTTAAGGTGACACAGGACATTCATTGTTTTTTTGGGAATGGAGGTTGTTCTGAACGCACCAAGGCCCCCAAGCCCTTGTGCGGCCATTTAAGAGCTATTCTAATTCTAGGTCTTCAACTCAGTTGCTGCTGTTCCCTGTGAAGGACAGCTGGGGTGTGAAAACAGTCTTGGCTTTCTGACCCCAATCCCTTTAAATGCTCTGGCCAGAGGATCTGGCTGAAAAGGAAGAGGAAAGAAGCTTCAGGGTTCCAATACATGCCTATCCCACTCCCTTGGGAACAAAAGTGGAGCTAAGAATGACCCTATACTCAAAAGCCTAAAAGTTCGATGTAGCCTATGATTAAAGTATTACTGAGGGATTAATTAAGAGCATGAGCAGAGCAGGAGAGATGCACACATTGAATATAAATCATAGCTCCTCCTGTAGTTTTCCTTTGTCTACCAGATATTGACCAGAGACTCATTTATATACTATTGTCACTAACATTGTTCAGTCCCCTGAGCTGGCGTAGGTATTTTGCATAAATGTAATAAAACCAGATCTGAAGAAGAGCTTTGTATAGATTGAAAGCTGGTCTCCCTCACCAGTGGAAATATATCACCTCACCCACCCTGTGTCTCTAATATCCTGCCAAAACAGCAAGAATAACACTGCATAAGACCTCTGTGTCACGTAGCAAAAATGTGGTAATCATTGCACAATGGGCTGGGGTGTGCTGTGGTTTGCTCAGTTCCTTAAACGGATATTGAGGCGATACTGCCTGAGGGCCTGTATCAAATTTGCAAGTTCCAGATGCAAAACAAATTGTTGACACAGTAGTAATTATTCACAGATTTAGCATAATCATGGTGTTTTTCACCTGTGCTTTGTACCACTTACAGCATGGATTTCAGAAAAATGCTTTGCCTATGTTTTTCCAGTTGCTGTGACTCATTTGCTGACATTTAAATATTGTTAATTTAAAAAAAATCTGTTTAGGAAATGCTTGTCATCAATGCATTCCACTCAGCCAATGGGCATGCAGTTGGAATAGTGATAGCCTGATTCTCCACGGCCTTTGCACTGAGCGTAGCCGTTTACACCTCTTCCAAATGAGGGTAAATCAAAAGTATTTTGCACTGGGGCTGTAACCAACAAAAGGCAAAGCAATGGAAAATCATGCTCCTTGGGCTTAGCCCCCAAATTATACTCCCTCTACATACCTAAAACCAAGATTGGGCTGTAAATTACTCACCTGAACTGCTGCCATTGCTGTTCCCCAATCTAACAGGGCAGTAACTGCAGCTACCCTGACTTTGCCCCAGGGGGATATCATTCTCTGATTGTTAGCCATTTTGCACCTGAATAGGAGGGCCAAGTTCAAGTAAATAACATCACCCTAGCCTGTACCAAATCTTGGTCTCAGTTCTGCAACTGACTTTATGCAGGCAGACCCTTACAACCAGGCAGAATCTCAATGAAGACAATGTGACTCTCTGCAGATACAGAATTCTTCCTAAACTGAGCAAGTTTGGTGGGGGGCTACTTTGCACACACACATTCACCCCCCTTCTACATGAGAGTCTAAGATTATGATGCATAGGCAGTGGAACGAGATATCTGCAACAACAATGCGTCTGAGTAATTCAGTTGGCTAAAGGAAAATTTTCCACATTCTCTTCCCCACTGTGCAATCCGACGTGAGATCCAACAAGCTGAGCTCTCATATGCTTCAAGTGCCCAGTGGATGCTGATGGAACATGTCTAGGCCATTTTCTTTTCTCTCTGTTTCCATATTCTATATTCTTTTAATTATGTCTTTTTTTTAAAAAAAAATAAAAACTCTTTTACAAATGGCATTTTCATTAGGATTTCAGTGCAAAATACATCTTGAGAGGGGATTCTGGGAGATAAAATAGTGCCTCTGAAGACGGTATGTATTTCTCAGGTTCCCAATCTTTGTTCTTGGAAATTATGGACTTTGCAAAATTATTTTAATGCCTATTAGAGTTATTCAGTAATATTTTTGAATATTCCTTTTCTGCAGGTGCTGGAGAATCAGGAAAGAGCACCATTGTGAAGCAAATGAAGTAAGTATATGAGTATCAATTTCAGTTATAAAATTTAAATAATTGCAGTATCTGTCGTGAATATCTTAGCTATCAGTAATTTTATTTTCAAATAAAATGCAAAACCAAAAAGAATCATCCTCAATTCCAATATGCAAAGTGAAATACAAAATTATGGGAGATAGGCAGCTGATTTTCTAATCAAATAAGTTTGGCAAATCTTTCCCTGATCCAGCTACTACTGAAATCAAGGAGAATCTTCCACAGGAATCACATCAGGCCAGGATTATTACATCAATGAATATAGCTGAACTCACAAATCTATGCTTCTCAAAGTCTTGATCACTACTGATCTGCACAGAACTACTCTAAATCTCTGCCCACAGCCTAGCAAATGGGAAGACTGTGTCTGCCTCTTGTGCAGGGTGGGAGGCACAAGGGCTGTCTACACTTGTTAATTTAAGTCAACTTAGCTAAGTTGACTTAACAAAGTCAACTTTAAGTTGACTTTGTTAAGTCGACTTAACATGTCCACACTAAAATTTTAAGTTGACTTAAAGGGAACCCTACAAAGTCGACCTAGAGCATCCACACTGGACGCCAAGGTCGACTTGTAGGGGATAGGTGGACCTGGGACTGGTCCATGGTGGCAGGGGGGCACCCCTTGCCAAGTGCCAGGGTGCTCAGCCTTTGCCCCATTGTACCTGGGTTCAATGGGGCAAAGGGGGACAGGGACCCTGGCAGGGCATAGAGGGAGGGTGGGCAGGGTGGGCAGGGAGAGCAGTGGGGAAGCCCTGGAGGCCCCTAAGTCGACTTAGAGTCAACTTAGGGGTACTCCACATCTACACTGGCTTAAGTCGACTTTAGAAAGTCGACTTAAGCAGAAAGCCGACTTAAAAGGAGGTTTAACAAAGTCGACTTAATTTTTCCTTAAATCGACTTAAGCAGCTGCTTAAGTCGACTTAAGGAAAGTGTAGTGTAGACGCAGAGTAAATTAAGTCGACTTAAGCAAGCTTAAGTCGACTTAATTTACAAGTGTAGATGCACCCAAGGAGACCCACCACACACTTTGTACCAGGGCTATGGACAATTGCAGGGAATGATGTTGCTGTGCACCCAAGGGTACAAACCATTCCAAAGGGCAAGTGAAGAAGATGGGATGATGCTCCTACCTCACTTGTAAGTGTTCATGGTCCCATTTGGACATGTTGAGAAGAGCATATGGGATCATCCAAAGGGCAATCTCCCTTCACAGACACTTACTGGGGATCTGAACAAAAAGCTATTTTGACTGTGCCATCACCTAAGATAAACCTAGTGCAATAACTATTCACTCACCAAGGGCCTGGCCCACTATCATTAAAATCAATGACTGTATTTCTATTTATTTTAAAGGCAGTTGGATGAGGAACTGAATGAGCTTCATCATAGGTTATATTATTATATTTCATAGCTAGGCTGGTCACATTTCTTTACAAGTAACGAAGCAAGCCACTTTTTCTAAGAAGTAACTCAAGTATGCCAAGCCAGTGGCACTGTAACTCTTACTCAAGCGTGCAGCCCATGTCCTCCTTTACATTTACAAACTCATAAAATCTTACTGTTTAATCTAGGTTTGTTTCCAAGTGAATTTGTGAATTATTGCCTGAAATTGATTTTTATAATCATCTGACAAATGCAGAGGAAGATTACAAAATTATTATTATTTGAACGTTTCCACATTATTAGAATCAATCAATCTGTTCCAACATAAATATTTTTAAGGAGAGTGTTTTTACCAGAGGGTAGACATCATCTCTTATTTCAATGTTTCTTATTATTTCACATCCTTATTGACCCATTTAAAGAGTAATTTGTCAACAGGAATAGGGATAAATGCCATGATGCCATTTTCACTATTTTCCAGATGATTTCGCAACAGGACAATCTTAATATCACCATACCTTTCACCAAATGTTTTGCCAATTTTTCTGCTTCATATAAGCCCATGTATTTTTTATATTCTTCATTGTAAGTCTGATTGAGTAGCACACCCTTATTCTGCAAAGTGTTTTAAATATACTTAAGTCTCACTGAAGTAGTCTGAAATGTTTTGCTCAATGCTTGTTCTGCTGAATTGAGAACTGTGAGAAATCTGACAACTAACATACTTAATGGCATTAGATGTAAATCTGAAAAGCTCTAGATCACTTTTAAAGCCCTCTGTCTAGTAGGTTTAGGGCTTGTTGGAAAATAAGGGATTTTCCGTGGAAAATTTGGACAAAACCCAACAAAATTTTCCATAAAAGCAGAAGATATCATCCCCCCCAGCCATTGTTTTGTTAAACATTTTGCTGTCAGATAACAGTTGTGACAGAAAATTTTCAACCAGCCCTAAAGAGTTTGTCCTAATACTACTACCATGATTTTTCTAATAGATCACAATAATATACTTTCTATTTTCACCATGATGGAAATATCTGTGGACCTGATCCAAACCCCACTGAAGTTTGAATTATTCCATTGACGTCTGTAGGTTTGGATAACATCCCTTGACACATAGAGGAGACTTACAGCATCTTAACAAAGTTAGAACATAACACCTCAAAAGTATTTAATAACTGATTGTGCTTATCAAGACTTAGTTAACTGCTCCTATGTGATGAAAATGTACCTTTCCCCCACACAAATGTCAGGAGACTTAATTCTGCCTTTGTATGTGCATATACTACTGTCCTGTCTCACATGGTAGCCCAATCCAATATGCTTTCAGCATCCTGAGATTTTTTGTTTTTTTTTAAAGAATGCTCAAATTTTCAGTTAGGATTAAGGAAGATAATTCTGTTGGTGTTAAAACTGTTCTCATCCTGCTGAGGATTTTCAGGGTGATATCACTTGTTTAAAACCTTCTCTTAAGAAGTCTGTGACTTGAGGGTGCATTTGAAAATATTTCCTTGCTTGTTAAAGTCATACATAAAAAGAATAGGAGACTACTACTGATTAAGTATTCCTGGAAGCGGGTAGTCTGGCTGCTGCCCAAGCATGTCAATATAAATATAAAAGCCTTGGGAGAAAAAAAAAATTCTTTTTGTAATTACAGTAGTAGTGCTATTCTGAGAACCTCTATTTTCTCCCTCTCTTTGTTGTTCAAAGGCTTTTAAGCATAGTACCATTTAAAATGGCTGTTTGAGGTTTATAAATGCATGTGCTCATCTTCCTGTCTGTTTCCTTCAGATGTTCACACACACACCCATTCCCCCAAAAACAGACACTTACATGTGTTCTTTGCATCCCACAACTTCCACTGCAGCTTTGCTATGGGAATGGGACATGCAAAATGAAAACAGCCAATGCTAGCCTCTGAGTGTTCTGTGACTTGGAGTTTCATTCTACTGTATACACTAAAACAGTGGTTTTCAACCAGTCTGCTATGGTCCACTGGTGTGCTTTGAGAACTGTCCACATGTGCTGTGAAATTTTGTACAACAGTAATGAAAATCAATGTAAAACAAACATTTCGTTTTAAACAATATTCTATCCAACCAAAATTACAATTCATAAAACTCATGAAAATTAATCATCAAATTAAAAACGAGGGATAGGCCTTTCGATTCTAAAACCTGAACATTCTAAATGCAGGTGGCCAAAGGGCAAAATTGATATGACTTGGTTTTCATCTGGTGGATTTGAAACATTAATTCATTTGATCCTTCTTTAGCTTGTTGTATGAACTATGTTGCAAACAACTCTAGTAAGACCATTACCATAGTAAATATAAGTAAATGTGATGTTTATGAGCAATCAATTCAGCTGAGAAAAGTAGGCATGCTATGGGATTGTTTGTCTCATTGAAGTGTGCCATATTACTGAAAAGGTTGGGAACAACTGCACTAAAACACCTTATTTTATAGGTGGAGGGATACATAAAGATCTCTTCACAAGTGCCAAAATATCTTGAAAACATATCAGAAATATTTTTCTGTAAAAAGTGGAATATACAGAAAGTATGATGGGATGGTACAAGATGAATGTTTCTTGACAGTGATTTGGATGACCTGGTTTGCCACTCATGAGCAGGATGGACATTCCAAGCTCAGCCCAATAAGCACCACCTGCTACTCCATATCACCATGTATCCCATACATGCCTCCTATGTTACATACAATTGACCAGGGCTAGATTAATTATGGGGCTATAGGAGCTGAAGGCCTGGGCCCAGCCTAAAGGGGAGGGGGGGCGGGCCCTAGCCCCTAAGGTACCTGCAAGATCCAGCCCTGCCACCTGCCTGCCACAGTACTGGCAGGCCTTGTTTGGGAAGGGGGTGCTGGGAGGGCCCCTGCCCTGTTGGTAGTGGGAGGTGGGGGCCCTGAGGCCAGAAGCTGGGCTCCAGACACTCCCACTCTGATCCCAAGCAGGCTGACCCACCCCCAGGGGTGAAGCAGGGCAGACCAGCACGTGTTCGCTTCACTCTGGGGGCAGGGCTGGCTGGCAAATGGCGTGGCCCCTGGCTGGGGTTGGGGGCCCACCAAAGTGGACAGCCCAGGGCTCTGGGGCTGCTTAATCTGGCCCCACAATTGACACACATTCTTTTTTTTTTCTTTCGTGTTGAAAGGTTCTAGAGATGTTCCTCATTCTGAGGCGAAAGCCCATTGAAGTCATCGGGAGTCTCTGAAGCCTTCCACTGTCTTCAATGGGCTTGAAATAGATTTGCTCTATATTAATTTTGAGCATGTCACTCAACCTATTACACAATTCCAAAATGGAAGGTAAGTTTCAAGCTCTTTTAGAACTGTTTTAGAAAAGAGGTTTTTGAGCCCTCACTGTATGCAGAGTTGTATAATTGGTCTTTTCTTGTGTGCCCATGTTTGGAGGTATGGTAGGATTCATAGACATTCCATGTTTGTCCACTCCCATTCTCAGTTAGCATAGGCTTGTGGCTGGCAAGAAAAGTCTCCCTGTACATGTCAGTTCAATCGGGATTACAGCCCTTATTCAGCTGGGCAGGGATTTCTACTTAGCTTGATCAGATTCTGCTCTGGCTATAGTGAAACAGCAGCGGCTGCTCAATTTATTCACCTTCAAGTAAGGGGGAAGGAAGGATGCAGGGAATGGAAGTGACCTAGGCTCTCTGCCTTTTATTTGTACCAAACCGCTGGCTCAACGTGCAGAGGAAACTGTCTTGTCAACATAGCACTGTCTACACCGGGGAGGTCAGTATGTCACTGGGGCTGGGGCAAGGCAGGGAATGGATTTCTCACACCTTAGATTGACATAGTTTTATTAATATAGGAATGTAGTGCAGACATGGCCTGAACAACAATTTGTTCTGTGGGCTGCTCCTGGAGCAGTGCAATTACACACTTCCTCTAACTCGGACAGATCATGAAGTTCCAATCTTCAGTATTAGATCTTCTGTTCACTGTCGCTGTTCATCTGGCTGTGAAACAGGAGAGCAACCTCTCAGTCCTTTTGCTCCCCTAGCCCAATAATTGTTTCTTGCTAGTTCTGTACCATATTAGCCACTCCAATATGGTCGCAGACCTACCCACCTTCCCAAGCAGAAGAGCCACATGACTATAGAAACTCACAGTTCCTGATTTACAACTGGTTGTACTAGAATAGGCTACATTAAACTCTTCTTAATATTCAAACAGAGCTCAAAATAATAAGTTATCCTGTTTTTCTTGAAATCTTTACTTTAAAGTTGTCTGAGATCTGGTTTTTTGTTTGCCTCACAGGATCATCCATAAAGATGGCTTCACAGATCAGGAATGCATGGAGTTCAGATCTGTCATTTACAGCAACATATTTCAATCCATCCTGGCAATCGTGAAGGCGATGTCTACTTTAGGGATTGATTATAAAAACCCAACCAGTATAGTGAGTATAACATCTGTGCCTTTGAAATAAGCATAAAAATCTGAACTTTTGGATCAAGATAATGGGTCACTATGGGATAGCAGGAGAGCTCAGTCTTTGTTTTACTATAGTGGAGATATTTATTCACTTGACTTTCATTTCCATCAAAATGTCTTTAGTCATCTGAACTATAACATTTAATTGAACATAAGCATTTCTGAAAGCAGAAACCTGAGATTCAAGATCTAAACTTTTGAGCAAAATGTCATTCAGTTTGTAAAAACATTGACCAGAATCCAAACCAGTAACTTACCCCCTCACCATGAATAAGAGAGAGAATCCATTTGTGTGCTTTTCCACTGCTATTGGAAAGTGCAACAGGTATTTCCCTTTTATGGACAAATGTATGGGCTCATTTAGGCACTGAAAAGTCACTGAGCCACTGTGGGGATAGGTCAGAGTTACATTGTCCCCTTTTGCTTCCAAGAGCAGAAGCAGCAAACATATCATTGTATCAGTAAGAGGTATGGCTCGTCCTCTCCTATGTGGCTACTTAGTTCTGCTGATGGTGCACAAAGGAAGGCATGGCCATAAATCCCTACCCCTTCTTTTCCCAACCTCATTAAGGTGATTAGTGGCACTACTGGTGTTGGTCCCTTCCAATCCCTGAATACAGATCATGCTTCTCATGCAGAACTCGCATTACTATACCTGGGAGATGCAGAGACAGAAAAAAAAGACAACCTTACACTTTCCCATTTAATGATATGCTAAGTCAATTACTTATAACTCACACTTATATTACCTACAATTCACATATATTGGTCTGGAACTATCATATATTAAGGTCATGTCAGCTCTACAGAGGTGCAGAAGCCCCAGCAAATACTTACTATCATCTTCTTGTTGATAAAATGGAAATTAACTCCCAATTTCAGTGAAAAACTTGCCCCTTATGACAATGCATCTGTGAAAATGCAGCACTTGTTAACTCTGTCACAGTGCAGAAAAAAATTGACACACTTGGTGATCTCCCAGGTGATGTAGAATCAGCTTGGAGAGCCGTAAGTACGATCATTCAAGAAGCCACAGATGCCATTCCAAAACTGGAATGCTAAAAGCAATTCCTTTGGCTATCTAATATTTCAAATTATGCAAAAGAAATTTGAGGCTAAACAGAGCCATGATGCTGCTGAACAAGGTATTTGCCGTGATGCCATTGACGAGGTGTTTTTTGGTTAAGAGTAGAAGTGGGCTATGAACTTATTTATTACTTGGCAAAACAGACAGAAGATGGAATAAGATCTAATAAATTATTACTTGCATACAAAGCAACTCAGTCACTTTGATCAAAACTGGACTTTGTGTGGGCTTTATACCAATAAATATGGCCGATGGTTAAACATGTTTGGCCGAAAAAGTAGTCTTAAGAGATGGGAAAAATATTACAACAGAGTCTTGTGGCACTTTTAAAGACTAACAGATTTATTAATCGCATTAAATAAATAAATCTGTTAGTCTTTAAAAGTGCCACAAGACTCTGTTGTCTTTCTACAATAGACTAACACGGCTACCCCTTTGGGAAAAATATTATGAGTCTGCCCTTAAGCATTCTGAATCTGCTCCATTACCAAATATGGATGATTTAGTAGTTGATGCAGTCCTTGACCCCAAAACTTATATAGATGAACCTATGTTAAAAGAAGTTTGCTCCATCGTAAGGAAATTATAAAGCTGATATTCTGCCAAACCCGATAGGATAACACCTGGATTTCTCAGGTGTGTCATAGAGCATTTTTATCTGGGCTTTGACTACTGGGAAGATTCTAGTGGAGTGGAAGAAAGATATCACCATCTCACTTTATAAGTGCAAAGGTCCATGCTCTGAGTGCAAGAGCTACAAGCCAATAACTTTGCTTTCTGTTCTCAGAAAAGGTTTTACATGTGCTTATTCACCTGTCTCCAGCCTTTCCTTATGATATGCTGTCAGTCAGAACAATTGAGCCTCACTGCTGGAAAATCTAAAATGGACACTACACTTGCTCTTCATGTTTTATTGGAGATCTATCATTAATTTCAATCCTTTGACAGCACCATATGTAGACTTAAAGGCAGCGTTTGATTCTGTTAACAGAGATGCTCTATGGAAGGCTGTATGAGGCACTGGCATTCCTGACATCTTCTGGAGGTTAATTAAAGATCTGCATGATGACCATTGGTGTGGGTGTCATGGGAGACCCATAGGTCTGAAAGGTTTACAGGAGATCTGTGGTGAAGCAGGGATGTGTCCCAGCCATGTTCAGTTGTGCAGTACATTGGCTCCTTGAACATATCTCTGCAAAGAAGTACAGCTCCTTTTCTGCTATAGATTAAGTGGATGATGTCCTCCTTGGCCAGAATGCAAATGACCATAAAGAGGCAATAGAAAGCTTCCAACACATGGCAGCTGCCTTGAACTAAGAATTTCTCAGGGAAAACCAAAAATCCAGAGGGTTGGCGCAGAAGATGTGATATAGGACCTCTGTTCTGCCAGACAAACAATGGAAGTTTCATGTACTTAGGTGGTAAATTATCCTTAAATGGACACAGCTAGCCAGACACTGTAAGAAGAATCAATTTAGGAGCCTCTGCCATAGTGGAACTGCATCATATCTGGGACCTGCATATGTAATATTCTATTCATAGCTAGAGCTCTGTGAAATGTTTGTGATGAAACTCAAAATCTTTTGAGCTTCATTACGAATCTATATCATGGTTGTTCCAAAGTCCACCAATTTACACCCCTTCTTGGTGAACCTGGGGTAAAGTATGCTTTCAGTTATATCATGCATAGTTTACCATTTCTCTCAGTTTTTTTGGAGACTAGGCAATACTCACGGATTTCAACAGGGCTTTGCATTTAAATGCAAGTTGTGTTCAAATCTAAACCTATGAAGACAACAAAAGAAAATGTTTTCACGAATATCTGTGGTTGAAACTATTGAGTTGCACAGAGCCTTGTGGGTAATCCACTTTTTTTAAAAAACAACCTTTAATTAAAGTTCATTTGAGGTAGGAATAAAAGAACTTCAATTTCAGATCAGACCAAGACTGTCTATCTAGAGCAGCAAATTTGATAGTCTTTAAAAGTGCCACAGGACTCCTTGTTTGTTTTGTTAAACTACACTCCCATGATTCCCCCTTTGGAACTTATCTAGAGCAGCTTCCTTTTTCATTCTTTTCAACATATTTAGATATTCTGTGATATATGACACCCAAGTCTGTCAAATTTTGTGAAATATATTTGACAACACTGTTTGTATTTCACTGATGATGAGTATATTAGAAAGAGCAATATACATGTGCTATATGGTGCATAGGAACCGATCTGCTCCCATGAATCATGCTCAATATCTGTTATATGTATTTTTTAATTTTCTCTTAATGACACTTTAGAATCATAAAAACATAGAAGATTAGAGTTGGAAGGGACCTCTGGAGGTGATCTACTCCAAACCCTTGTTCTAAGAAGGAACACCCTAATTAAAACATGCCAGCCGCATCTTTTAAAAATCTCTAAGATGGAGATTCCACCACCAGTCTAAGTAACCCATTCCAGTGCTTCCCCATACTCCTAGTGAATTTTTTCCCCCTAGTATCCAGCCTAGAGCTCCACAACTGCAACTTGAGACCATTGCTCCTAGTTCTGTCATCTGCTACCAATAAGAACAACTTAGCACCATCCTGCCTGGAACCCCCTTTCAGGTAGTTAAAGGCTGCTATCAAAATCCTCCTCACTCTTCTCTTCTGTAGAGTAAACAAGCCCAGTTCCTTAAGCCTTTCCTCATAAGTCATGTGCTCTACTTCCCTAATCACTTTCATTGCCCTTCTTTGTACTCTTTCCAATTTCTTTCTGTAGTGGTGGGCCCAAAACTGGACTCAGTACTCCAAATGTAGCCTCACCAGTGATGAGTAGAGGGGAATAATCATTTCCCTTGATCTGCTGACAGTGCGTCTACTGTTAGCCTCGTTGGCAATAAGACTCATATCCAGCCGCTTATCCACTGTAATCCCAGTTCATTTTCTGCAGGATTGCTGCCTAGTCAGTTGGTCCCCAGTCTGTAGCAGTGCATTGGATTCCTCTGTCCTAAGTGCAGCATTCTTGTCCTTCTGGAACCACATCAGACTTCTTTTGGCCCAATCCTCCAATATGCCAAGGTCACTCTGTATCCTATCCCATCCCTCTGAGGTATCTATCACTCCCTCCAGCTTAGTGTCATCTGCAAAGTTGCTAAGGGTGCAACCACCCCATCCTCCAGATCATTAATGAAGATGTTGAACAAAACAGCCCCAGCACCTACCCCTAGGGCACTCCACTTGTTACCAGCTGCCAACTAGACCTCGAGCCATTGATCACTACCCATTGAATCCAATGATCTAGAGAGCTTTCTATTCACCTTATAGTCCATTCATCCAACCCATATTTCTTTAACTTGCTGATAAGAATATTGTGAAAAAGCTTTGCTAAAGTCAAGGTATATCACATCCACTGCTTTTATCACATCCACTGCTTTCACCACGTCCACAAGAGCCAGTCATCTCATCATAGAAGGCAATCAGGTTGGTTCGGCATGACTTGCCCTTGATAAATCCATGCTGACTATTCCTGATCACCTTCCTCTTTTCTCTTAAGCCAGAGATTCTCAATAGGGTTTTCTCCAGTTTCATACTGGAGCTCTCAGCAATCACACTGCTCTCTTACATACAGTTCAGCTCCTCCATACACACTGCTCTCTTACATACAGTTCAACTCCTCTACTTTTTCTCCCCACCCTGCCTGTCCATCCTGAATAGTTTATGCCCATCCATGACAGTACTCCTATTGTGTGTTACCACACCAAGTCTCAGTTATTTCTGCCACAAAACTTGTAGGCAGTAGTTTTGCTATTACTGATGTGGATATTTTGTTCAGTACAGTTTAGATATAGGATGAGGCCTAAGTCTGTCGCCTTTACTCACACTGAGTAGTACTGACTCAAGTCAACATAGTAGATGGGAGAAGACACAGTGCCTGCCTTCAGTGAGTTCATTTAGGAGCAGAGGATCTATAAGCTGTGCTGTTGGCTTTTAGGTGGTATTGATCACTACTGCTATAATTTAAAATAAAGGAAAAGAGTTTGTTTTGTTTTAGAGCAGATAAAAAAGGGAAAATGTTTAACTAAATTTGCCAAAATGCATCCTTTTTTATTGTTTGGAAAATTAAACTTTTTCAATTAGCTCTTGTTATTTCTTAATTGTGATTTTATTCTCATGAGATTTGTTTTGCATATTACGGTTACTAACTTAACTTTGTGTAATCAGTTTCATTCACTTTATAGTATCTATTCTGGAATCATGAAAGAGATCCAGGAAAAACATCAAACAAAACTTTGTAAATTTTTTTCAAAAAATAGACAGTTTGTTCTAATGAACACAGGACTTGGAATTAGAACACCTTGATTTCATGCCATCACAGGCTTTCTGCATGTTACTTTGAGCAAATACCAACATTATCAAATCTGTGTGCCTCAAAGCAGGCATTTGAATCCTCAGGCATAAAGAGGAAAATGAAAAATCAGAAATTTAAAATAGCTGTCTTTTTTAAAATTGAAACAAACATTTCATTTTGAAATTAAACAAAACAAAATCTTTGTTATTTCTAAATGTCCCATTTGAAAAATTGAAATTTGGTATTTAAAATGAATTTTTCATAGGGGGAGAAATCATTTTTGAAGAAACCATAATTTTTAAAATTTTCAACCAGCTATGTGGCTATTAGATTGAATCCTTTCAGCTGTGTATATTTTTTTACAACACATTGTCTGCAGTCTTTTGTAGATTAATTCCAACAAGACACACAAAACTAGGACAAATATACTTAAAACTGTCACTCTTTTGTTTTTCAATCACAGGTTCCTTCTCTAAAGCCCCAATCAGAAGGGAAATACATTCATTAGCTGGATTCACTTAGCAGCTTTTTTTTTTTCTTTCAGTGCCCTAAAGCAAAATATGTGCAATTTTTTTCAATTGCTTTAAATAAGTCCTTAGGAAATAAATAAGTCTTAAATCATGCTAACACGTTAGCTCAGAAGACATGTCACTGACGGTAGATCAAAAATCTTTGTTGGCATCTGGATCTGCTGTGAACACCTCTCTTAGGTTGAAATTGACCCGTGGTACACCAAGCTAGAGGAAGCTCTTTTAACCACTTAAGTCCTTCATTTGGACCAGAACCAGAAGGTTGTGTGATTGGTAGCAAGGCAAGGCAGGTGTTTGTATGAGCTCAGCTCCCCTCTAGCCTCACAGAAAAGCTGCACATAGTTGCAAACACACATACATACACACACACACACACACACACACACAAACCTGCAAGAATGAGAAATTCCTAAACCACTGTGATTCATGATAAAATAAGCATGTCGAGGAAAGAGATCAAAGATCACAATATGTTTAAACTATACTTAAATTTCAATTTAGGAAGATGAAAGACAACTGTACACGATGGCAAATTCTATAGAGGATGGCACCATGACTCCTGAATTGGCTGAAATAATAAAGCGTCTATGGAAGGACCCAGGGATCCAGGCCTGCTTCGAAAGGGCTTCAGAATATCAGCTCAATGACTCAGCCATTTAGTAAGTGACAAGAATTATAGTTTAACAGCATTTGGCTATTGCAATGAGATATGCTCAAGAAAGATCTAGGATTAGATGGTCTTTATGAGAGCTTTAAAACGGTTGTTTCTATATATTTATTATCTTTTCAGAGAAATATAGAAAATATAGCCTGAATGTCGTGAGAAAGGCAAATATGGTGTGTGAAAAGGAATGTCTGGTGACCCAAAATATCACAAACTTATTTTTGGTCTGCCTAGGCTGTGTTAGTCACTTTTGAAGAAAGAAATCAAGCCAATAAAAGGATACTTCATTCTTTGAGAGTTTGGTTGATAAAATAGGACAGTTGAAATATTCATAGACTTTTGTGAGATGTTTGATTTAATGTACAATATCCTGACTAAAAAGTTAGCAGTACCAAAGCCCATGTTAAACAGATTAAGAGCTGGTTAACTGACAGATCTCAAAGTAGTTATCAATGGGAAATCATCGCTGAAAGGGAAGGTTTTCTAGGTGTTAGGCTAGTGTTTTCACAGCTTTCGATTAGAGAAATTGCATCATAAAACACAACATACTCTTTGTGGAAGCTTGGAGTTGCAATGTGAAACTAATTTATTTCTTAAAATCCGGAAACTTAACACAAAGAGTGAAAAACATCGAGAAAGCAAACAGCTCCCTAAAGAAGAGGCACAACTCATTCCACCTTTCTGTAGACTCTTGAAGGGTACATCTACACTTGCACCTTAGGTCAACTTAACAATGCTTAAGTCGACCTAAAGAACGCTGCATCCACTCTGGGCGCTTGTTAAATTGACTTAAGCCCTTCCGTAAGTCGACTTAATAATACCACCTCTGAAGGTCGACTTAAGGCTTAAGTCGACCTTATTAAGTCAACTTAAAGCCAGTGTGGACGGGTATGTCTACACTACAGGCTCTGTTAAGTCGACTTAACAAGGTCTAACAAGGTTTAAGACCTTGTTAAGTTGACCTAACAGAGTCTGCTGTGTAGACATAACCTTGGAGACTGACTGTGAAAAACCCAGACCACACACTTCTCTACAAACCCCTTGCTAACTTAAAGTGATAGCTTGTAATTTTAATACAATTTTCAGTATGACAAATAAGCCTGATGCTAGTTAATGTTTTCATCAGTGCCTACTGGAGCCATTCTAACATTGTACTTAAATTGCCTTTAAAACTACTTTGATTATTAAATCATTGGAGCAGGGATCATTTTTCTTCTTCTGTGTTTTGTTCAGGGCCTACCATGAGGGGGTCCTGACTCATCACTGTGGCTCCTAGGTGCTAATTTAATACAAATAATATATATTACATAAACCTCACAGGTTGAAAATCAGCTGAGTTCAACTGACTTCTGGGGAGATACTCCAATTTACACCTGCTGAGGATCTGGCCCCAGGAGTTTTATTGACTAATTTTTTAACTGTTTAGTTAGGTGAGTCCAATAAGTTTGGACACTCCTTTTTCTGGTATTCTTAATGTGTGTACGTGGCTTCCCCCCACCACCAAGTTGCTTTAAAAAGAGGCTACACTTGAACTCTGGTGAACACCTCTATTTTTAGAGTGTCAGAATTTAGAAATTCTTGATCAAAATTAATTCAAATTTGGCTGAAGAATTTTGCCTTGGAATCAGACACAATTTATCCAAACTTAAGGTCAGTGTTAGGGACAAAATCAAGGAAATAATAGAAATTCAGCTGCAGCCTGAACTATTGAATGTCTTAATGCCTCCTGCTTGTTCAGGCACTTGGAGGTTTTTTGTGTTTACGATGTGTGTATATTGATTAGCATATCCATGTGTGTTTTACTACTTACATACTTTATATATAGCAAAGACTGGCATTGCTCCAGACTCCTACAGAACTGCTCTAGCGCTGGAGTCACTGCAAGTCTACACACTCAGAAAATAGGAATGTCGAGGCAATGAATAAGAATTAGATAGCAATTTTAAAAAAATAGGTTGGCCAGTGTCTTCTGGACATACATAATAGGCTGACAGTGAAATGTTGAGAGGAACTGAAGAACTCCTTCCTTCTCAAATAAGATCTGTTCAATGTATAGTATGAAAATCCTGTTTCAAAGCATTTATTTTCTAATTTGCAAACATTGCACTTTTAAAATTTGCAAATACATTCCATATTGCCAGATTACGATGGGAGCTTAGAATCATAGAATCATAGAATAATAGGGTTGGAAGGGACCTCACGAGGTCATCTAGTCCAACCCCCTGCTAAAAAGCAGGACCACTCCCCCTAAATTATCCCAGCCAGGGTTTTGTCTAACCGAGCCTTAAAAATCTCCAAAGATGAAGATTCTACCACTTCCCTAGATAGCCCATTCCAATGCTTCACCACCCTCCTAGTGAGAAAGTTTTTCCTAATATCCAGCCTTGACCTCCCCAGCTGTAATTTGAAACCATTGCTCCAAGAGCTTTGCAGTCTGAATAGACTTTGTGTGCAAGAGACAGAAAAAGCACAAAGCCAAACAAATATCACAGAGACTTACAGGGATTTGTTTATGGAAGGTAAACAAGGAATGCAATCCAAATGGAAAGAGACATTCTAGACTCAGAGGCCTGAAGATGCAGACACTATTGTTGACTCACATATCAAAATTGAGATAGCTTTTCCTTTACATTTACATTCACTATTTGCATATCAACTGTAAGAGTCAATATATTTATAAGCCAAAAAAGTTCTTGCCTTACTTTTTGTTGCTGGTTCATAAGTCTTTTTTATGTTATCTTTTCAATTCATATTGAAGGGGATCTAAACATGTGAGGGGGCAGGGTTACTGATAAGCCATTTCTAAAATTTTACTTGAAGTTAAGAGATGTGAGAAGGGTGAGCTTAAGGGAAGTAAAGGCACTTGGACTCAGATGATCTGGTTCAGTCTCTGGCTCTGCCACAGACTTCCTTTGTGATTCTGGGCAGAAGATTTAAATTGCTGTAAAACAGGGAGAGTACTTCCCATTCACAAGGGTGTTGTGAGGATATTAACACAAAGGACTTCCAACTTGGGTTACGGTTTTCCAGTGCTACTGTAATAGAAATGATAATTAACAGTAGTAATTAGTAATAAAGAAAATGAACACATTCCTGGACCTTTAACTTGTAAATATATGCATGTGCAGGGAAACAAACCTTAGCTGTGAATTCTTTTGAACTATTATGTTCTCTCATCATGACATTATTCCATATAGAAGAGGAAAAATATTATAGCAACAACCTGACAGCATTGTCTGATATTGAATTTCCTGGCAGATCTACTTTCTTTTAGAGGGATTTTGCAATGATGGTAATTTCTACTTGATTGAATTAACTACTAGAACTTCATACTTTTGCTTTCTTAACATTCTTGATGAAGATAAAGATGTGCTGGAGCTGAAGTTTTCCAGGAGATACTAAATGCGTGTGGCTAAATTCTATTCTTGCTTATGAGGGCAGATCCTCATTGAAACTTACAGAATACTATGGTCAGGGCCGTCCTTGGGGGGGGGGGGGAAACGGGGTGATCGCTCTGGGCCCCGCGGTAACCTGGGCCCTGTACTGTCCCACTCCCAGTGGGGCAGTGTGGGGCCCATACCGCGGCCCTCCCACGGCCACACTTCCCTCTGCTCCTGCTTCCTTTGGCAGCAGGGCGAGCCAGGAGCACTTCCCCTGGCTGGTCCCTAGGCCAGCCCTGCTCCCCACTCCCAGGGCGGCAGCAGGCAGGCCCAGGGGTGGGGCCGGTGCTTGGGTCCCAGCATCTGGGCTGGCCGCGGCCACCTGGAGTCCTGGCTGCGACTGGAGCGACAGCAGCCTTGGCCAGGGATTGCTCCCCACCACCCGGGGCCGGGGCCGGGGCTGCGGCCTTGCCTCTCCTGGCCATGGCGCTCCGGGGCCACAGCTCCCCGCTGCCTGGGGCTGTGGCCGTGGCTCCCCTCTGCCCGGGGACGTGCCTCGGCCTCGACTCCCCAGGGCCGCGGTGGTGGTTCTGCAGCTTCCGGGGCTGGCTCCTGGGGGGGGGGGACCAGGATCCCTGGGGGTGGAGCTGGCCGTCCCCCCTCACTCCCTACCAGCATGGGGGGTAGATGGGCCCCACCTAGGCCAATTGGCCCTGGGCCCTGCTTCCCCCTAGAGACGGCCCTGACTATGGTGTATGTGAAATTAGAACTAATTAGAAATTAGAAATTAGAATTAGAACAAATAAAAGCTTTGACACAAGTATAAAACCATTGACTTCACTGAAGTTTCTCCCAGTCTGTAGGTGTGAAAGAAAGAAAGAAAGAAAGAAAGAAAGAAAGAAAGAAAGAAATTTATTTGTTATTGATATCAGAAATCTCATCCATTTCACTGATTATTAATCCCTATTCCATTTCTTTAGCTATCTTAGTGATTTGGACAGGCTAACAGTATCTGGATACATTCCTAATGAGCAAGATGTTCTGCACTCACGAGTGAAAACAACTGGAATTATTGAGACTCAGTTTTCCTTCAAGGATTTGAACTTCAGGTATAAAACCCTGTGATGCTTGTTCCTGGGTTTGTCACGTTTTAAGCTTTTTGTAAAAGGCTAAAAAAGTAATTACAAAAGATTAATTCTTCTGGATGCTACTTATCTAAAAAGGATGGTATATTAATAATTCAGTTATGGCATCTTTGAACCCTATATTACTTATTTGATGGTTCATAACTACAGTGAAATACAGTATTGTAAACTTCCCAAATTCAGGTTCATAATGAAATGATTCTAAGAGATTCCCTGAGAAATTTTAATTAGGGTTTATTATATCAGTCTGCGCTTAGGCAAAAACTCCCACTGTCTTCCTCTCTGAGCATTGATTACAGCAGAAGACCTAAAAGGGCATCTTCACATTTGCATACATCTTAGAATCAGGTTTCAGACTGTGCCACCTGCATGGTGCTTGTGATTCCTGTGCAATTTGCTTACCTAAATTATTTTAACAGCTTGTAAACATTTTACTATTACTGATTTGCATCTACTTTTTGTTTTGTTTTGTTTTGTTTTGTTTGTTTTACAACAAGAACTACTCTTCGCATTGTATCTGGAC
Source organism: Pelusios castaneus (assembly GCA_007922175.1). Lineage (NCBI taxonomy): Eukaryota > Metazoa > Chordata > Testudines > Pelomedusidae > Pelusios > Pelusios castaneus. Next base: position 350,442 of record ML686001.1, on the reverse strand, counting down.
ATTATTATTATTATTAATGGTCCAAAGTTGGAATTTCTGTCCTGTGGGAAATTCTGATATTTCAACTTTTGCTTTCATCCTGAATCACAAAGAAAAAAAAAATCAAAATGTCATTAATTTTCCTGGAACAAAAGTTTTGAAAAATATTGATTGAAACTAAAGGATCCAACATTTTCAAATCTCAAACGTTTCATTTCAGTTTGTTGAACCAAATCACAATATTTAGTTTCAGCTCTGTGCAATTTCTAGGGCTATGTCTACACTAGAAAAGTTAAGTCAACTTTTGTTAAGTCGACTTTAATAAGGTCGACATTAGGTCTACTTAAAGTCGACCTTATTAAAGTCGACTTAACAAGTGGCAACACTTTAAGTCGACTTAGTCCACTTTGTTAAGTCAACCTAACTGCCTTTAGATCGACTTAACAAAGTGGACTTATGCATCCACACTGGGCTTAAGTCGAACTAATGAGTGGTAGTTATAGTCGATTTAAGCTTTCATTAAGTCAACTTAAGGAGTTTCTGAAGACGACTTAATGAAAGCCTAGTGTGGACGTGGCATGAGGGTGGGGCCTCAGGGACAAATGGGGAGAATTAGTGCTCCTTTTTGTACTGGATCACTAATGCATGTTTGGAATTAATATACAGTTCTGTTTGGCTTCCTGGAGAACGAAGAAGAATGGTGCCCACCCAAGGCTTCAGCCAGCTGGGTATTCCAACACCCATTCATCTCTAATTACACTGTGCACTTTGGAGGTGTGAGTGTCATCATCTACTGATAGACATGTTTTTTTTATTCTGCCCAGAATGTTTGACGTGGGCGGACAGCGATCAGAGAGAAAGAAGTGGATTCACTGCTTTGAAGGAGTTACTTGCATCATATTTTGTGCTGCACTCAGTGCCTATAACACGGTCCTGGTGGAAGATGCAAAAGTGGTGAGTCAGAAGACAAAAAAAATAACCCCTTGGGAATTGTGAAGATTTAATGTGCTCTATGATGGCACATTAGAAACCTTCCTTTTCCTTTTCCTAATAACCTTCTTTTAATGGGTGACATTCTATGCTTGTATATTGATAAAAAAACACATCAGTGTTGAAGTAACGTAAGGTGATGGAATCTGTCAGCTTCTCATAGGCTCATTTTGCATTTTAACAGAACAGAATGCATGAAAGCCTTCACCTATTCAACAGTATCTGTAACCATAAGTACTTTGCTACCACCGCCATTGTGCTGTTTCTAAATAAAAAGGACCTTTTCCAAGAAAAAATAGCCAAGGTTCATCTCAATATCTGCTTTCCAGAATATGACGGTAAGTTTTAGGTTTTAAGATGAAAATTATATTAAAATAGTGGGCATAGACAAAGCTTCAGAGAGCTGTGAGAGGATTATTAGGGCAAAGGGGCACTATGATGTCATTCTGAGTGAAAGCTATATTGATACTCATTGGACCAAATTCAGAACCAACGTAAGTAAGTGAATGCCCATTAATGTCAATGGAGTTTTACCTATTTACACCTGACTTGCATTACATAAAAATATACTGTAAAAGGTGTGAATACCAATCATTTTTGGAGGTCAATTTCTATGGATATAGAAAACAACAGTTGTTACAGGATGATTCATCAGAACATATAAAGTCATGTTACACTGCACCAGTAGAAAAAACAGTACTGTGCTCCAGACTACTACCCTAATATGTACATAAAGGACCAAATTTTCAAAGGTGACTAGTAATTTTGAGTGCCCAATTCAGGACACTTTCATAGGGACCTGGTTTGCAGAAGATGAGTTCTCAACGCTGTCTGAAAATCAGGCCTCTTAAGGGTGTCTCAAGTTGGCCACCTAATATTTCTAGTCAGTTTTGAAAATTGAGGCCTATGTGATTTTCTTGGCTTTTCTTCCTTTTTATTTTTAACTCCCTCCTCTCACTTTCCTTGCTCCCAGTCTTATCTTTTCTATTTTCAACTCTTTTCTTCTTTTCCATTTTTATCCTACTGTTTTCTTATCTCTTCCTCTGTTTCTCTCACTTACTACTCTCCTCCTTTTGCCAAATCCCAGAACCAGACCAATTATTTACATGATGAAATACAAATTTTGATATCTCACTTAGTTTCAGAATTTTCAAGCATGAGTACCTCAAATTAACATTCTGACAAAACTGTTTGTTAGCAGCTGTTATGAAGCCTTTGATGAAAAAACGTATTTTTTTATGTCACCTGCTGTTATCTCCAACTAGGACTAAACACATTCGAAGATGCAGGAAATTACATCAAGAAGCAGTTCCTGGATTTGAATTTAAGGAAAGAAGACAAGGAGATATATTCTCATATGACCTGTGCCACAGACACCCAGAACATCAAGTTTGTTTTCAATGCAGTAACAGATATAATAATCAAAGAAAATCTGAAAGACTGTGGGCTCTTCTAATCATTCACTCACTCACTACCATCCTCTTTCTTCCTCTGCTTCTTGCTTTATCCTGGATAGTTTTTGTAGTGGAAAAATTAGAAGAAAGATTAAATGTTGTCAGCTAGGTTTTGGTTAGTTGTAACTTTATACCTGGGATGTAGCTTGCATTGTAGAACAAAGACCACTGTGTAAGGACTGTCATAAGATCACATGAACCTGTGGTAGAGCGATTCTGTGTAGCGCGATTCTGCAATTCTGCAAATTCTTGGATATCCGCATTATATCCGTGGATACAATGTGGATATCTGCAGGCCATTTCTTGCAAACGCAGGTCGGATACAGATGCACATATTTTTATCTGTGCAGGGCTAGAGTCCTTCAAATACGCGGATATCTGTGGATACCTGCATTATATCCGCATCCGCAGGTACAACACGGATATCCGCGGACCATTTCTTGCAGATGCAGATTGGATGCAGATCCACATATTTGTATCCGCGCAAGGCTCTAATTCTGTGTTCTGACAACTCTTATTGGAGTCAGAACACACTTCCTGCTAAAATCAATGTAATATAAAGATGATCAGTACTTCTCAGGATAAGGCCCTGTATTCTTCAATTGGGGGTGAGAATAGGGAGTGGGGGATGGTGGAAGACAATATTCAGGCAGGATTGTGTTGAGTTTTTTTTAAGGTTTAAGAAAACCTTTATGTTAAAAAATATCTCTAAATATTATCCAATCATTTCACTTCAATTCACTTCTTCTGTTTACGTGTTACATTCATGGTTCATAATTATGTTGCAGGAATTCAATAAATGTTTAATGCAAATATAGAATAACATTCCCCAATGGAATATAGCTTGCTGGATTTGGCTGGCTTCTGATAGAGCAATGCAAATCAGATTTCTTAATTTTAATTGTATAAAAAAGTTTAAGGAATACATATTCGTATACTTAAAAACATACATAAAAAGCATACAAAAGCTATATTCTGAATTAGAAAAAACGTACTATTGGAAGCATGCAGCATCCAATTTTTGGAAATATTGATATGCGGTTGAACAGAATTAGAGATTATAAATTACTGTAGATGCCTTAAAGATAAACTACAAATCTTTCCTTGTACTGCTAGAACTTGATTCTGTGATCACTCATGATAGAATTATAGACAATTAGGATTAAAAGAGACATCAGGAAATCATCTAGTCCAACTCCCTGCTCAAAGCAGGACCAACCCCAACTAAACCAGACCAGCCAGGGTTTTGGTAAGCCGAGCCTTAAAGATTTCATCACCTCCCTTTTCTCTGCATGACAACTGCCACCTTGAATGACCAAAGGAGCTATATATGTGCAGAAATTTAAGGGGATAGAGGACAGTCTAAACATATACATGGAGCAAACATCAAAGAGGGAGAGTATTTAAAAGTAGAATTAGTGGAATAAAAATTGAGAAAGGAAAATTTTAGTCCTAGTTTCTGGAAAATTCTCTTGACAGTGACACATGTTAGAGTGGGTATAGTCTTTCACTTGGCATTTTAAAAACTAAATTGAACAAAACACTAGAAAGTTGAGTGTGCTGGACAGTCCTGCACTATACAAGATGACCAAGTACTGTAGGTGTCTGCCATCCCTAAGATCTCTTTTCTATTCACTTCTGAATTTGACCTATTTTGACCTATTTGACCTATCTGAATTTGACCTTTATTTGACCTATTCATTATTGGTATTTTCAGTATTGTGTATTCAATGCCAAGGCATCAGGAGGACTTTCAAATCAACAAATAAATTAACCCTGTCATGAGAGGCAGCATCACAATTAATTTCAGGATGCCATGACGGTATAATGAAAGGCATAATCTTTATTAAACTATCCCTAATAATTACCCCGTATCAATAATAACCCGTTAATAACACAAAATCAATTACTTATGATACCTTTCACATCGCAACCCAACTTAAGCAAGAGCATAAGCAAGTGGGTGGAACTTATCCTGTGCATCTTTTCTGATCTCAGCAGTCAGGGAGACAGTATCTATTGTGCCCAGAACCAAGACCATGCCTGTGAAATTAACAGTTTTTCCTTAGGAATATTTGCAGGCAAAACCTGATCTTTTCACAAATATTTGCACACTTTGTCAGAGGAAAATTTCTCCCAGAATACCAGTCTTCACTGCAAAATGGCCTAATTCTGCCATCTAAGCAAACTCATCAACTTGCTTAAAATCACAACAAGAGGAAATTAATTATCAGCCAACTCCTGTGTGGTGCTGTGAACCACCCACTTTGAAATCTGCATTCACAACAAACATAGTTGCTACACAGAGCAAGTCTTCATTGACAGCAGCAAATTCTCCACCATCAGATAGATCTTCCCAATCGACTGATTGGATCTGTGATGACCCACTTAGTTGATCAAGAAGTTGATCACTGAAGATCCCCACTGGCAAGTAGCATAGTGCTGTATCAATGGGAGGACATTTCCCATCAACTCAGTGCAGTGAAGACGCTGCGGTAAGTAGGCGGTAGATAGTCAAAGGAGATATGCAAGTTATTTTAAGTAACTTGAGTATCTCCCTTCAACTGCTGCCAAAATCCCACCACGATGTAGACCCACCCATGTCAGAAACTCTTCCAGGCCTAGATACTATACATCTATCTCTGTATACTGAATTATTTAGGAATGGGAGCAGATTAATAAAAATGACCTACTAATACCTGATTTCTTTTCTTTTTTTCTTTAAAATAAAGACAATGAATGCCATTGATTACCTTATAAAATTTTACATAATACTTCTTGAATCATCATGCAAAGTCAGGAAATGTGATAATATAATAACCATATCAAATGCTACGTTCCACAATTTACAGGATGGCACATCATGGTTCTGACATCTACTTGTAAAACCTTTTTTTTTAGAAATCCCAATTTAAAAAAGTACACATACATTTTACAACAGCAGCAATTATATTAGCAAAACAAGAAAGGGCCCTGGGGATCCCTTTTAGATAGTCTCACGCCTCATGAAAATAAATTGCCATTACACATTTTTACAATCCACTTGAGGTGGTAAGATTCTTGGGGCAAGCATTTCCATATATTCATTTCATTTTGCCATGAATCAAGGCATCAGGATTATTTAAAGGAAAACCATTAAATCACTATGTACGTTATTTGAATTTGATGCTAACTGATTGATTTGCCTCTAAATCTCTCCTTAATACTGAGCAAACATCTGCTCTCTGTTACTGTGTATACAAATCCACAACCACATGGGGGCATGTTGGCATCATAATTCTTTTAAAATACCTGACTTCATGCTAAACTTCAGTATCAATTCTGTGATGCTACCAGTTTCTGTAATGCAACAGTAAATAAAATGGATTAGAAATAACTTCTCCTAGACTCATAGTTCATGGTGCCAGTCCAATAATATACTACTCCAGTCAAGCAAAACCTCAATATAAAATATGTATTTTGTATGCACATACATGCACACAGCAGCTAAACATTTCTGTGCGGACACCCTCCCAAACTACTGTGCATGAGACTGAATTGTAAGAGCCATTATATTTGTCACTAAATCTTATTATATACAACAAACCACTGCAATATAAATTACAATCCATTGTCCGATTTAGTAAGTTATTACCCCAGGGATTGATCTTGCTCATACTGACGTCAATGGGACAAGAGTGGGCATTTATACTTTAATGCCACCACCCACATTTTATACAGCACTTTTCATCTATGAATCTCAAAGCACTTTACAAACGAAAATATTATGTCTTGTTGGGTGACAAATGAGATACACTGCATTTAGGCAAATAATTTCTTCTAGCCTTTATTTTGTATGTTTTAAGACAATGCTATTACCACCCATCAGTTACATATACACATGGAAAAATGGATCAGTCCTAAAAAGTAATTGATCAAGTTACTTCTTTTAGTAATAGGGCAAGTTTTTCTAAATCTCTGATCTCTGCTATTTTCTTCCCCTGTTTTCTTCAATTCCTTATTCTCATTCACCTATCTTTTCTCTCCTGTTCTGCCCAGACTCAGTTACCTCATCTGTATACCTATCCATTCTAAACCCCTGGATAAACATTTTATGCATAAATCAGAATCATTAATCTACTTAATACATTTGCTTACCCTACTAAAACTTACTTTTATCTCTTTACTTTGATCATTTATTCTCCACTGTCATTCCTACTGGCTCCCTCCAGTTGCTAGAACTGGTCTGGTTTTTGTGGCCTCGAGTTTTTGCTGGTCAGCTTGTAGTGGGGAGCACCTGAAGTGTACAATTCCCTCATAACACACTGGTATTTACACAGACCAAAGTCTTCCAAAGCAAAACACACAAGCCAGGTTTCGTGATTTATTAACCCTGAAGCTGTTTCAGCTAAGTTATAGAACGCAATATCAGCAGGGACATATACATGAGGAAAACATAAAGGAAGCTCTTCTATTGTGTACATGCATATAAAAATATTCATTTTAACATTATTTCGTATCATAGAGTAGAATAGATAACTAACATATTTTCACTACACACTTTTTTTCAACAGTCTATTTTACAGACATAAAACTAAAGCACAGAGAGATAAAGTGAGTAGGCCAAGGTCATGGAGCAGGTCTGTGGCAGGGTTGAGGGTAAGAAGCCAGATACAGGAGGTACATGAGTCTTTCATTTCAGGAGGCTGAGCCCAGGTGCACAGGACACTCCATAGAAATGGGGGGAAGAGGGGCATTGGCCTCATCCATGCTCCACTATGCCCTCCCACTTTTTTCCTGCCTTATAGGTGATTGATGGAAGGGAAGGGCCTGGGGCAAAAGGAAAAGTAGGAGTGGGAAGAAGTGGCATGAGGGTGGGGCCTCAGGGACAAATGGGCAGAGCAAGGGCATGTTCTCAGGTGGAAGAGGCAGAGTGGGGGTGAGGCCTCAGGAGGAAGAAGATAAACACTCCAAAGATGGAGATTCTACCACCTCCATTGGTAGCCCATTCCAATGCTTCAACCACCCTCCTAGTGAGAAAGTTTTTCCTAATATCCTCATGCTCCTCATGTTTTCCCCTGCCACCCCCCATGGCCACCCTTGCCCTGCCACACTCCACTGCCACCCCACACCTCCCCTCTCTTGCCACCCTTGCTCTGCCATGCTTCCTGCACTCTCCTCCTGCTCCCATACAGCCACCCCACCCTCCTTGCCCTGCCATGCCTCCTTGCCATCTGTACATATTGATGCTTCCTGAAAAAATAAATAAATAAAGGAAAGCCCTTTTCAAGTTGCCACAAAATGTGGTTTTATTAACAAGTGAAAACTTGTGTACAGTTGTGAAAGTGACACATATAAAGGTTACTGTAGGGAGGATGGATATTATTTGGAAATTGTGTTTAGGCATGAAATCTAAGTTTCTGCTTTTATAGAACTAAATTGAGTTTGTAAACTCTTTATTTTTTGACTGTTTAATTTTAATTAACAATAAGATCAAATTTTGGATCAAATCCAAATTTTGCTCACCTGCCCCCCCCCACCCCCCCGAGTGAGAAAAAAAAATTGCAATGTGGCCCCTCAGCCCAAAAAGTTGGACATCCCTCGACTAGATGATCTCCTGAGGTCCTTTCCAACCCAAATCCTCTGTTTCTATGATTGTATTATTTGCATTTAATAGTGTATGACATAACATAAACCATAACCGCGCATGAGTGTAAGTAAAGTTACCTCAGTGCACAAGGTAAGCATCTTTGATGTTCCATATGCTGTATCCCTTTGCTAAATATTGAACATGAAGACGCAGGACTGCAACATTAACATTAAAGCTAGATGGGAGGGCTTTTATATTCTTTGACTAAAGAGACAGTGGATAAGAATCTACTTTTTATGTCTAATGCTGATTAAAGGTTTCTCTAACCACATGATTAAAAGTAATGTCATATAAACTTGTCCACTTTAATCTTTTCTGAAACATAAAGGCATATGTGAAATTTCTATGCACAAGATTTAGTAGCCACTGAAGAGCAGTAAGGACACCAAAGACATGTCTATTAATTGATTTTTATTTTTCATGGGTTTCTCCTAGCTCTTATCCTTACCTATTGCCAATCTTTTTAAATTTTATTTCCCTCATCTTCCACTGCTTACATCACATCAGCTGTGCTCCCTCACCAGAAGGCCAGAACCAGGCTTCTTCTAGTCCTACAAAGCAATTACTGTAACAGAACAAGCAAGTAGTCTGTCTTGTCTCTGACGCTTGCCAGTTGAAAGATGTTTCTGAGCAAAAAGTAGCTTTCCCTGTGATACACATAATTATGCACCACTGTATCTCACAGGAGGGGATATTTCCTGCTGAATAACCTGCCACCATCATTCACAAAGGCCCAGTTTCAGGGACACCCGTCCACATGTGTTTAAGCAAATGAGCAGTCCCACCCATGTCAGTAAAACTACATGTGCTTTAAGAGCTTTGCTGGATCAGGGCCATAGTGGTCAGGGAGGTCACTAGAGAAAAACACAAAGAACATTTTCCTCCTCTGGAATAACATACAGTTTTTCTACATCGCTTCTAGCTGAGGAGCAAATAATTGATGTCAAGTCTCAAATATGGACTTTCAAAAGGTCACATTCCCTTTAAATCTCTGAGTCAGCCACTCTTCGGTAAAAATAAATTCTTTTTCTACTAAATTGGATTAAAGACTCCGCAGTCCTTTCTCCTGTCCATAGGGACATATAACTTTTATTACCATCAATAATGACTACCCGTGCCCCTGGAGAGGGAAATAAACTCCTCGCATTTTAGAACAGCTACATATGTAACATATCCTAAAGCCATTTTAGGATCCCATTGCTGCCAAGCCTTAGGTAAATATAGCCCTGACCATAACATCTGAAAAGAAGGGAGATGCAGTCACTGCACAAAGGGCTGAATCAAGTAGATTCTGAGATGACGAATATAACAAAAGCCTCTTATCCTTGGCCCAATCCAGAGTTCATTAGAAAGAAAACTTAAATATTAGACAGTGTTTAAGCATGCTTATCTGCCTAGGCACTAAGTTTCTGATTGTTTTTGGAAGGAGGGCCAGATCAGGACAGATTAATGCAGCAGCTACAGGGGCTGAAGCCCTGGGCTCCAGCCTAACAGGGGCCCTGGGCTCCAGCCCCTAACATTTCTGCCTGATGCAGACCCCCCCCCCCCACCACCACCTCACTCAGCACTAGCGAGGCTGGGGGGAAAGGGGTCTCTGGGAGAGCCCCTGCCCTGCCAGCACTGGGGGGATGTGGGGCTGCCCTGGGCCAGAGGCTGGGCTCCAAGTTCCCGCCCTTTCCCTGAAGCAGCTGGTCCGCGGTCGCCCCACTCCAGGGCAAGGCTGGCTGGCCTGTGATATGACCACACTGGAAGCCGCACCATGTGCCAGCCAGCCCACTGTCCCCCAGGGGCAGACCAGCCAGATCGGGGCTGGGGCCAGAGCTGGGGCCAAGGCCAGAGCCAGCGCAGAGAGCAGCTTGCCTGCAGGCTGCCACGGTGGGGGTAGGGCCAGGGCCCCAGGCTGGGGCGGCCACCGGTGGGAGGTAGCCCAGGGCCTCAAGGCCCCTTAATCCAGCCCAGGGCCAGAAGCTGCCCACAGGTGGTCCAACACACAGCCGAAAGTCAGGACTCACCACAAGAAAGGCAGCTATTCAATAGAACCTCCAAAGCCTGGGGAGTGCCACTAAGCAGTGCTACACAATGGTTCTATCTGCACCAGCAGGGTGTAGAACCAGTGATAGCCATTTATTCACTGATCAACACCCTGCTGTTTCCAGAGGAGAGAAACAGCAGCTGCAGATGCTTTTGCAGTTTATGTAATTGTGGCTGTACTAATGGCTACACACCCCGAGAATGGAAGAATTCATCACCCCCACTCGCACCCCCAACACACACACACCCCAGCTGCAGGCACAAGGACTCAGGCTTTGCACAGCAATCTAGAATTCAACCCTTTGTGCCTTGCACCAAGAAGATAATGGGTTTTCATAGTATGTTCATTGTTATTTTTTAGTTTTATGTAAAGTTAATTTCATTAATGCATTTATAAGGTGCTCTGAGGCAGTCACATTCTCTGTTGGCATTGGGCTGAGTTACTCTTAAATACACCATAGTCCCAAGAATTGAAGCATTTATGAAGAATCACTGCAAAACACAGCAAAGGAGATTAAAGAAGAACACGGCATTACCAGTGCTAGAAAACTATGTCTGCTGTGCGGATCAGTTGAATCATACGTGCCCACATCTATAGCATTATCCTATGGGGTGGCACCTGCTTGCTGATGCACATACGAATCTGAATTCCGGCTTCACGGATGCCCAGGCAGCCTCACTACATGTAAGGTTCTAAGACAGCTCATGAGAGATGATACATGTATTGGAGGTACAGAAGTCATCACTATTCACCCAGGGATTCAAATTACTGTAATTTTGGTGGTGTCATGAACATTCAGAAAGTTAGAATATCTGTCCAGATGGGAAGGGATATAAAACTGCAGCTATCAGGTGTAAACCAACCTCTTACTGTCATGGGGTTAGGTAGGTAATCTGATGATGGCCTCCTGCAGGATCTCTTGCGCCGTGCTCCAATATATGAAGTACTGGCCACTGATCTGTGACAGAATATTGGACTAAATGGACTGCTGCTCTGATAAAGTACATCAATCCCCCTGATGCCAGAAGGTAGATAAAAGTGTGAGACATCTACTTCTAGCTTCCTATCCTATAAGCTTTGCTGGCAAGTTAATAAATGGCCTCATCCTATCATATTAATTCCTAGTATTCATGTAGAATATTCCACTTTGTGAAGGGAACCACAGTGTCTTAGTTTTCTTACAAATGTTTTTCTTCTTTTAATGAAGAGATATCTCTATAACTAAACCACAGTTGTATATATGCACGGCGGGACGTGGACACAGCTCCTGCGTGCGCATATAACTGACACAGCTGTGCGTGCGCAGCAGCTGAATCCACGTCCTGCTGCGGCTGGGCTGGGGAGATTCAAATCTCCCGCCCTGAGCACGCTCAGACAGAGCATGCTCAGGGTGGGAGCGGTCTGGCCCAGAAGCGGCTCTGCCGGCTGTCGCTGCAGCTCCCAGCCTCTGGCCAGGTAAGGGGGCTGGGAGGAGGAGGAGGCGGCGGGCAGTGAGGCCGGGAAAGGGACAGAGGAGACGGGATCAAAAAGTAAGCTGAGCCGGCCCCGCAGCCAAAGCGGAGCAGGCCCCCCAGCTCAGTCCAGGGGTTCGGGTGGCGGCAGTAATCCACAG